>SOPI01000338.1:0-124617 GCA_021307395.1 Trypanosoma vivax
TTTTTCTTAAAGAGGGGAAGGATCGACGTAACTTTAGCAAAGGCAAAGCGACAAGCGCAAAAAAGAGAAATCAGTTTTTCACCAATGTCTTTGTGCGCCGTTGCTTACTTCAGAAAGATCTGAGGAAAACGATTCATCAATTTTAGCATGTCAGCAAGCAAGGGTTTTTCTGTACGACAAAATTTCTGCTCGTATTTTCGCTGGTTCGCGATGGCATTTTACTGTGCGGCTTTTTCGCCCTTCTTCGCAGAGCAAAAACAAAAGAAGACTGAGATGACAAAAGAAGACAAATGAGCGCCAGCAAATTGACTATCTTGGCCGCCGCCATCGTCTCATTTCTGGCTGGGCGCCCCTTCCCTTTTCTCCGAGGGGAAGGCACTACTTCCGTTATCTCGTCTCGGTCCCTTCTTGGCTGCGTCTTTGTTCTGTACTGGCCCTATTTTTTCGTCAGCTGTCTTCCAAGGTTTTCGGCTATGCATTGAACTTCCCATTTTCCCATTTCAATGTGTTTCAGCGTTCGCTGTGGCTGCCCAGTCCCGTATCCCCCTTTGCGTTCTTTGCGTTCTTTCAGAGTTCTACTCACCGTCTCTTTCCGGCGCGGCGCTGCGAAAAGTGAAAATCCTTTCCCTTCCTTCTCTCTTCGTCTGGCAATTTGCCTCCCAGCTTTTATTTCGTCTCGTCTTTCCGCCTTCTCTCGGACGACCGTCTTGCAATTGTGCGTCCTTTGTTTGCGTCGTCTCGTTCCAGGCCGTCTCCTGCTTCAACCTTTATCCCTCTAATCTTTTTGCGTTGCTGGTTTGCGACCTTTGTGGTTTTGCTGCGCTCTCCCTTTCGATGGAATTTTCTGTCCGGTCTTCTTCGTGGTGTCTCCTCGCAAAGTTGCGTCTTTGGCCTCCTTGTTGATGCCCTTGTCTTGCTCGCAAGTTTCGTTGCTTCCCAGCTGTGTCTTCTTTTCGCCGCTGTCTTTTTTTCGTGTTCCGAGCGCTCTCCTCAGTTCCGTTGCTGGCTGTAGCGTTTCCTTTCCTCTAACGAAAGCAACTGTCCGACGTATATCATTCCACCCTCCACTCTTTTCTTTTTTCCTCTGGTCTTGTGGGCACTGTTTCTGTGCGAATGGCTCTCGTGCCTCTCCAGTGTCCTGCGCGGTTCCTTCCCAGCAACGGTTTTCTTGAAGTTTCCGCTCACGAACCTGTGCCCTTCGCTTCCCGCGCCTCAACGTCGGTGTGTGCCGGCAAAGAGGGAGAAACGCAACCTCCTTTTCTGCTCTTCTCTTCGCTGTCAACTCCTTGTTGTCTAGCCAAGTCTTGTTGTCTTCGGCGGTCATCGCTGTTCTTTTCCTTTCGAGGTCCTGCATGACGCTTGATGCCTTTCGTCAGCTGGCGTCGATCCCTGTGTTTGTTTGTCCTTTGCTCCGTTATGTTGCTTCTTCGTTTCCTTTCCCTTCAAAACAAAAAAGCAGGCAAAACTGTGCCTCACCTCGCGCGCACGTGTTCCTCCTTACTCGTGCTCCCGCGAAGCGGCTTGTCCCTACCTCAAAATAGGGCTCTCGCTCGTCGGTGCACCTTCCTTGCCGTGCGGCGAGTGCCGCTCTTCGTAGTTGCTGTGACCTGGTTTCCAGAAGGCACCCGCGTCTGCCCTTCCTTGGCTTTCCGCTGCTGCTGGCGCTTCCGCTCCGTGTCCCGGTTCCGATTGTTCGTTCTGTTTCTTCTAGGCTTCCCTCTCTTCCCGTTGTGTTCCGAACAACTCCCTCCCGTACGTTTTCTCAGGTCCCCTCGTGTCCCTTTGCGCCTTGGGTTTCGGCGGGCGCAACCTTCTGTCCGTGTGTCTGCCGCCTCGCCGTAAGGGTGCGTCAGGCTCGCTGCGTGCTTTCGCCTTGCGACGACACAAACGCGCTACTGCGACTAGCTCCCGCTTTCACGCTCCAGGCTTGTTTCCGTCTCCGTGCCTTGCTTCCATCCTCGCCCACCATGTTGTCTCTCGGCAACCCATGTGCCGTACCATGTCTCCGTCTTTAGCTGTCAGTTTTTCCCTTTGTCAGCCATCTCTCAGTTGTTCACGTCGCCCCCACTTGTGCTCCGCCTTCGCCCCGCCTCTGTCCCTTCCATCGCTCTCCCTCGCTGTCTGCTGTTCCTTCTCTCCCGGTTGCGCACAAAGGCGTGCTTCGAGCCAACCTTTTCTCCGTTTCTTCTCACCTCTTTAGCTGTCTTTTTCTGCTCTTGTTCTCCCTGATGGTGTGTCCTTTGTCGACGCTTCCGCGGCCTGTTTCGTTGCGCGCTGGTGCGATCAAAAGTTGTTCTTGCGTCTTCTTGGCCTTGGCTGCCTGTCACTCATTCGCCTTCCTGCGCGCAAGCGTCACCGTTCCCTGTCCCTGTTTCCTGTCACTTTTAATGTCCTTCGTGCGCATGCACAACTTGGCCACCGCTCTTTCGGTTCACACCGCGCTGTCACGTTTCCCCGTGCTGTGTCTTGCGGTTGGTCTGTTTCGTCTCTCCCTACCCTGTTTACCTGGTTGCCTTCGCTTCGACGCGCCTCGCTTCTAAACGTTCCTCTTAGCCGGCGACTGGCGTGTTCCCCGTTCTCCAAAAACATGTCCCCATGTTTTCATAGCCTTTCGACCTTCCACCGGCTCCGTGTGGCGTGTGCCTGCCTCGTGTTCCACCTTTCGGTTTGTTCCACAAGCGGATCCTCTGCTGTGCCGTACAGTCCAGTTTCCCACAAACAAGGCCTGATTCCTTCTTTCTCGACGCGGTGCACTTCCGCGCCCCGCTCGTGCCGCTCTTCTGGGTTTCCCATGCCGTCAATTGTTCACCGTGTAAAAATGCGCTTTGTGCGCGCCCCTGTTTCCTTCTCCGATACCACTGCGCAACCGTGGTAGCTGTAGTTGTCTCCTCAGGTTCATCCTGTTTCCTCCATCCTATGGTTAATCGTTCCACGCGTTGACTGTGCGTTGGTTGTCCTTCCCGTCCTTTCGGAGTTATGTTCAGGCTTTCCGTTTCCTCTGTTCGCTCCCAGGTTGATCCTGTTCCTTCTTTCTCTTTGTCTTCGTCTCTTCCTCGACCCGTCCAAGTCATAATCCATTCTTCTTTCCCTTTTTTCCTGGCGCGTTGCTCGTCGCAGTCGCTTGGTCTTTGCCTTTTCTATCCGCGTCCTCCTTCTGCCAAGGATCCGCGTGTCCGTCGTGGGTGCACCTTCCGCTCTGCCTCTCCCCTGCCCTCGCGTCGTTTCTCTTTCCCTACCCACGTCCTTTCCCGCGTCGGTGCAAAGTCAATCGCCGTCGTTGCCGTTTCTCCGCCGCTTCTATTCTTTGGCCAACGTTGCCGGTATATTCTTCTTCTTTCTGCTTACCCATTCGTCCTTCCATGCGCCTCTTCTTCGTCGTGTTTTCTCTGTTTTTACGCCGTTTCGCACCCCGCTGCCGGCGTCGTCTCTCAGCTTGGTCGCCTAACGAACCACACCCTTTTCTCTCTTCGGCCGCGCCACGACCTTTCCTTCACTCTTCTCGCTGCCGTTTATTGGCCGACCTGTGGCGCGTCGGCCCGGGTTGTCCAGTGCTTCCTACTGCGCGCGCCGTGTTCTCGCCTTCTTAGCTCTCCGACAAACAAGGTCTTCGCCTGCACGGTTCCCCCAACGGAGGCCCGGCGTGTCTCTGCCCATCGCGTCTTCCGCTCACTGTCCCGAGCTGCTCTGTCACGCAAGACCTGCCCCCCACTTTCGTCTATTCCTTCGCGTTCGTTCAGTCCGCGTCCCACTCCCCTGTTCGTCTGCTATATGTCCTGCGCTGCTGACCTCACCTTCTAGTGCCACATGGCCTTCGCTTCCTCTGCGTCCCTTCTACAGCTGCGTCCTCTGTCACTCTTTTTCATCTTTCGTTTCTCCTCGTCGTCACGATGGCATCTTTCCTCTGCGCGCACCTCTCGTGTACTAAGTGCGTTTGCACTGCTGTCTGGCCAACAAACCACGCCGTCGGTTGGACGGCCGGCCTCTCTGGCGAACGCGCTGCACGCAGAAGCCTTCCGACCAGCGACCCCGGCGTCCCCCGTCCTTTCGCCCCCAGCGAGAAAAAGGAGGCAACACCTCAGCAACAAAAATCAAAGCACAGTTGGTGAAGAAAACCTTCCCCAGCTATCCCTCTGCTCGCTTCTCTTTTCCGCTGGCTTTGACCAGCCTCTGAGTGTGTTTTTGTCTCCTCGTTCGCACCACAACTAATGGCAAAGTGCCACAAGCAGCCGCGTCTATCGCGAGCGCGTTGCAAAAAAAGGAACGAATCAGCTTTGGCGAAAGTAAAAACAAAGCAGCACACAGTCCCAATCCGCCAGGTGTCCTGTTCCCTCCTTCGCACCCTGCGGCCCATGTGTCCCTGCAAGTGTTTCCGCTAAAATTCTAGTCCCCTACCTTGCCAGTTGCTGTCGGGTAGCTTTCACCAAGCAATGCATCGAATGACAGTTGGCACATGCTTTCTTCGTCTCGGCCCTCGTGTGCCCTTGCTTCCTCACACCACGTTCCACTCAGAAAAAGCTAGAAGGCGGATCTGCGTGCGCGTGCTCTTCCTCGTCCCTCACCCTTTGCTTCTGTCTCCACTTCGGCCTGCCCCCAACGCACGCTGCGCGCGAGGCGAAGCAGTCCAGGCGACAAAGCAGCGTCTGCAGAACGAAAAAGTCACAAAGCAGCTGCGCCAGTGTGTCCGTCGCTTTGCCTGTTTCTTGCGCTTCTCTCCTAGCTTCTTCACCGGTGTCGCTACAAATTTGTCGCATGCACCCCAACCTCGATCCAACCACTCCTTGCGGACCAAGCGGCCTAGTTCCCTGTTACACCGCCTTTCCCCCCCTGCGATCAGTGTTTTCCTTTATCATTGCCGGCTTTGCTGTCACCCTTCCAGCTGGTCCCCAGGTCTTTCTCTTCCTTCCGCACCCTCGTTGAAGCGTTCTTTTCCTACGTGGCGCGCTCCACTCGTCAATGCTGCGCTTGCTTCTTCTTTCTGTCGCAAATTCCTTCATTTGACCTCGTCGTTGTGTGTTGTGCGCGCTGTCGCTGCTGCCCTTGTCCTGCACTGCGACCAATTCTCACGTCTGCACTCCAAAAAATAGTTTGTGCCCTGATCCCAAAAAAGCTGTGTTTCAGGCTGTATGGCTCCAACCGCGTCCTTGGCACCCGTTCATTTTATACCGCAAAGGCTTTGACCGCTTATCTCTGCGTCAAACTTGCTGTGTGTTCCGCGCCCTTCGTCGTGTCGGGCTGGCACTTTTTTCTGCCGTGCACCCTATAGGCAAATGCCTTGCTATGTTGTCCCGAGCTTCTGCCTTCGCTCTTCCTGCTGATTTGTCCTCTGCATAGCGATTTCTTTCCCTGTGCCTTTGTCCACACCTCGCTCTCACCTTGTCTCCTTCTGCGCGGTCAGGCCCTGCCGAAGCAAACGTGCGCCGCTGCCCCACTTTCTCTCCCTCGCCTCCCTTCCTGTCTTCATCATTTGCGCGAAAAACCTTCCACGCCTGTTCCGCTCTCACCTGAGGCCCGCTTCTTCCCAAAGCTTCTTTTGCTGAGTGCACTTCCTTCGCCTGCTGCTCGTGTCCGCCATTCTTTGCTTCACGCCTCCAGTCCCCCGTTGCTCACTTTCTCTTCCCTGCCCTGCTTCTCTGTGGTCTTCCGCGCTCTCTTATGTCCTTCCTTGTTTGCCGCCACTCCTTTCTCATGCTTTCAGCTACCGGACCATGTTAAGTGACGCTCCCTCCACTTTTGCCCTGCTGCCCCTCCTCCTCGCGGAACCACACCGTCTGCCAGCACACTTCTCTTGCCTGCGTTTCCTCTGCAAAATCAACTCCCCCTTCGCTTTCCGTCCGTCCCAGTCAAGCGGCTGTTCAGTCCTAAGCTTTTGCCGCGGCCTCGCCCTCTGCGTTTGCTCCACGCCCGCCTCTCCTGTGTCTTTTGTGTTGTCCCAAAAGCTTCTTCCCTCAGCTTCCGCTTAACTCGCTGCTCCCTTTCGCGCGCACAGCTTCCTTTCCCCTGCCGTGATGCCCTCTCCTGCCCGGCTTAAAGCCTCACAAATCCTTCTTTTCGCCTCTCGTTGCGGTTCTGTCGTCAATACCTTCACAGTGTGAAGGGCCCCCTCAGCTTCGCTGACCTCCTCCTTTCTTCGTCCCCTTGCGTCATCGCTACAGTTCCGGCCCTCACAGTTACCACGGCCTTCCGCGCGCCATTCTCCGCTTCCTCTGCCCCATCGGAAAGTGCCCTTTGCTTTGCCGGACCCCCGTTGCTGTCTCCTATCCCTTTCCCCCCGCCTTCACGCCGTGCTCCCCCTTCCGTCTCCTCCTGCGTGCCTCGCGGAGCTGTGCTGTCAAACCCTATTTTTCTGCTTGTTACGGTGCGCACCCCAACACCACCACCCCGGTGCGGGCCGAAACAAGCAGGCTTCCTTTGGTCGCTGACCCACCCGCGCGTTCCCTGCTCCGGCACCCAAGCTCCCTTTCCTGTGCTTGGCTCCTCTCCCCCAACGATCCCCTCCTCAAAGACTCTCTTGCTGGTTCCCTGCTCCCACTGCGAGTCCCGTGTCCCTTTGTCCTAGCGCTGCTGTGTGTTCGGCTGCGTGCCCCCACCTTTGCGGGTCGTGTAAAAAACGTTACCTGCTGGTCCCGGAGCTCAAACATCGTTGCGCCCGCTACCGCCTGCTCCCTTTTGCTGCGCTTAACGCTGCTTTGTCCGCCTTCGTTCGTGTCTGGTCACCCTGCTGTGGTTGCCGCGTCGCTGCAAACTTACTTTGCCGGCTGCGGCTTTTTCGCTTCCCTCTCCCTCGCCGCGCGCGTGCTTCCCTTTCCAAGCGCGACACCAAGCAAACTCTGTTACTGTCCAAACGCCCAGCACCTTCCTCGTCTGGCGTGCCTGCCTCGCACACGCTGCGCTTTCACGTTCCCCTGCCGCGCTCAATGTTCATTCTTCGTTCCCGGCTTCCCCCCTTAAATTCCCTGCTGTGTGCGGTCGCGTGCCCAACCTGTCAGCCTTTCCCCTCCGCCAGAGCAAAGCAGTGTCCCGCCACTTCTGCGTCTCACCTCCTGCAATGAGTCATGTGCGTGAGTGTCTCTTCGTCTCCCACCCCCCGTCAATGCAGCGCTCCCCTGCTTTTCTGACCGCATGCGGTGCCCCTGTTTCCTGCGCAGCTCTCGCGGACCCCCACGCTGTTTGTTCCCCTTCGCACTCGGTGCCCCTCTCTTTCGGCCAGCGGCTCCCCCCACCTTTGCGCGGCCTGGTCGACGCCTTGCCTTCCTCTCACCCGCAAAGCCTGGCGCACAGCCGCGTCCTAAAGTCCAAACACCTCCTCCTCGCGAGCAAACAAACCATCCCCGCGCCTTGCGTTCGCCCGCCTCGCCAGTCGTTGCAAAAGTACCCGTCACTCCGTCAACGCCCGCGCGTTTTCATCAACGCACAAACACACTTCTCCCAATTCCCACCCAGTCCCGCGGCCGCTGCTTTCGCCCCGCCACAAAATTGATATACAGTGCAATCTCCTTCTCCTATTCATCTCGCCCCCTTCTCGTGTTCCCCACTGGTGTCCCGGCCTTCCTCTCTGCACTACTTCTACCTTCTTCTCCGCTGCCCGGCCAAACCTGCGAACCATTTTGTTCACGCCAATTCCTTATACATCAAGCCGCCTCGGCTCGGCCAGCGCCACCGATTATGCCCTACGCATTGCAGGCGAGCGCACGCCATTCTGCCCAAACGTTGTCTCCGCTGCGCGGTCGCTCTCCAACGAACTTACGTACCCATGGTCCGCTTACCCGCTCGCCAACAGCGGCGCCCCTCTGCCTTACTCCCTCCTCTCAGTCTTACCCCTTCGTCGCACGATGCACGCGTGCTTCTTTCTCACAAACGCGTCTTTAGTGTTCAAAAACCAGACCATGTGACCGTGTCCGCGCGACGTGCCCACTGCGGGTCTTTCTTCGACGCCACCGTGTAACAGCTCCCGCCCCCCTCTTCCGTCCAGCTGTTCGCACTGCCTTTGCCGGCGCTGCTCTTTGCTCGTGCCCCTCTCGCGTGCCCACGACTCCCCCAATGCCAGCTTCCCGCAGCATCACCGTCCCGTTCCATTTCGCGCCTGTGGCAATCTCCTGTTTTTCTTCCTTCCGCGCCTCGTCCCCGTTGCTTCCTGTGCTGAGCCCTCCGACCCCCGTGCCACAAATCACATCCCCCTTTCCCCTCCGCCTCCCACTACCACGTCGGCGCTCGTGCGCCTTCCCTGATCTTCAATCTTCCCCTGCACCCTCGCTTGTTCATTACCCGCCTCGCGCGCTTGTTCATTACCCGCTTCAGGCGATTGTCCTTCCCCTCCGTCTCTGCGTGGCCGCGTTGCCTTCCACATTCCCGTCGCACACCTTCAGTGCTCTTGTTCGTCTCGTTCATGCGCGTCTCTGCGACCACGCCCGCAAAGGCTGCCTCCTTTCTCCCGCGTTCCTCGACACCGCCAACGCGCTTTCCAAGTCCCCTTCACTACCAAACTAAAAGGCAATTCCACCAGTCCGCGCCGCCACAAGGACCGCCGTTGCCGCTCCTTCACTCTGTATCCGACAGCGGTCGCGCGCTGCGTCTGTCCTTGTCAAATGCACTTTCATCACGCTGTACCGTGTTTCTCGTCCTTGTTTTCGTTCTTTGCGCGGACGCTGTCACCTCCTCCTCCTCCGCTCGCGCGGCAATCTCTCGCAACTCCCGGCACTCCCTCTTGGCTCCTGCGGTTCCAGTCCTTACCATCTTGTGCTGCCCGCGCGCGGAATTTGCGTCGCCCCGGCCCCTGCGTCGTCAAAGACCCTGAGTGGCAGCGCGCCGCAATGTGCGTCTTGACGTGGTGGTGCATCGGCTCTCTTGAGCCCGAGCACCATCTCCTGCCTGATTCCAGGTTGCCTTCCGCACGCTGCTTTTGCTTCCGCGCGGAGCTTGGCCTGTGCTACCCAATTCCCAGGGCTCCCTTTAATCACCCCTCTATGCTCCCCCAACGGTCGCAGGCCCAGCACGCACCTTTCTGTCCCCCTTTTCTGAAAGAACGCGGCTCATCAAATGCCACTGTCTCTCGTTGCCCACATCTCCCGTCCTTTCTTTGGCCCCTCTCCCGCCCCACAATTCCCCCTTTCCTAATTTTCCAGTTCGATCCATTTCCCAGCCTCCGCACAACACCAGTTCACCCAGTGCCGCAGTCCATTTCGTCTCGCCGTGCTTTCCATGGTTGTCGTTCCCGCCTGCTCCTACTTTTCCCACGTCTGCACGCTCCGCTGTTTTCCACTCTACCGATTTGGGCACGCACCTGCCCTGCGCGCGAGCCAGCGCGTGTGCGCCTGTCCTCGTGCGTCCGTTCATACCCCTTGGTGTTCGATGGCTCCCCCTCGCCTGTAAATCGCCGTCACTGCGTGTCTCGCTGAGCGCAGAACCCCTCATTCAAATCACAGTCGCACCTTTCGCGTCTTGCCGTGGTTCCGTGCCATTCCCGTCCGCGGGTGGTTACCCTTTATCCATGCACTCTTTCCCCCCAGCACTGCCACCAGTCTTGTCCGTCCAAATACCACTAACGCCTCACCACGCCCGGCGCAGAACAGATATCTCCTCACTCCCCTTTTCTCCCGCACTGTCTCACCGCTCAGCGGGCCGCGTCCGCCTTGCCGGCTCGTCAGGGACCCACACACGGTCCGCCCCAACGCGCACAGTCTCTTCGCGCGCTCAGCACACGTCCCGGCGCATCCTCTGCCTTCCGCCCTGCGCATTTGTTCATCATTGTCGCTTCCCTCACCGTCGCCGCGACCGTCAACACAAAGCCGTGCCCTACCGCGCGTCGCACACAAAACACCAGACACAACACTCCTCGTAGCGTGCCTTCCGTCAATCCCGTCTTCGCAACCATTTCTCTCTTCCCTCGTGGCCTGCGCCACGGACGGCGCGACAAGCCGAGGCCGCGCCCTGCTCCCACAAGGGCACACCTTCGCTCAACAGGCGTTCACTCCTTCAAACCACACTGCAGAACTCTCTCTTCACTCACAGTTCGCCATGCAAACTCCCTCACTCCGCTTCTTCAGTGCGGCGCCGTTCGACGCGTCCGCTTGCTTTCCTCATGTTCGTCTTCCCCTTGCGGTTCGCATGCTGCCGTTTGTCTTGAACCCGCGTCTACCGCGGAGGTGATCGTTCGGTGCACAGTAGTGCCCGCGCGGTTCCACGGGTTGCGTCCATTCGTGCGAGAGTTCCGCTCGCGTCTGCTCGCGAGGCCTCGTCACCGCGTCCTCGATACACAGTTCGTCTCGCAGTTGTCTCCGCGGGTCGACCGTAGCGAACCGGAAAAGTCGAACGCAGGCTGTCTGCCTTCCTTTGGGCAGGCCGCTTTGATTGAGGTCCCTCCCCCCGCCCGCAAGTGCTGACCACCGCATGCGTCCCGTGTGCCTCCTTCGTCGCGCTCAGGCGCGCATGTCCATGCCGTGTGTGTCCCGCCGTTTTTCTCCCCGGCCCTTGTGAGTCCGTGCCCGCGCTGCGCGGGTGCACACCGCGGCTGCCTACGATCCCCCGCGCCGCGGTCGGGCCCTTGCAGTGGGGCCAGCCCACGCGGCACCGGGATTCGAGGCCCACGCGCCACCGGGATTCGAGGCCCACGCCGTGCCGCCTCGCCGCACCGCTGTTGTCAGCGAGCGGACGGCGCTTCTTGAGCTCCGGCGTTGGCGTCCCCGCGAAGGGCGTAGGTTTGCGCTCCTCCTGTCTGCCCGCGCTGTGCTGCCACTCCCCTCACTGCGCATGCGACTCTGCCACGCCTTGTCTCCTCTCGTGCGCCGATGCACTGCGCAGCTTCCAAGCGACTGGTGTCTGGGTGCCTTGGCTGCTTGCCTGCCTTCTGTTTTGGCACGGACACGCCGCGCCGCGCATGTACTCGTAGGATGCGCGCTGCTAAGTGCGAGGCAACCACCCCAAGGCGCTCGTCAACGGCTGCAGACCGAGAGGTCCCGGCAGCGCTCTCTTGTGCGGACGGCGCGTCAGAGCCCAACGCGTCGCTGCCTCCCTGCACCCGCCTGCGAGCGCTTCCTGTCGCGACACGGCGCACGTGTGTCTCGCCACGCGCCCTTGACACGGACGGCCCGCAAGCAAGGGCCCACCAACGCAACCGGATAAGCAGACCCTTTCGGTTTGGGTTTTGTTGCGGTGGCGGTGAAGCGGTTGTCGCCTTAAACGCATCGGGAGAGACGTGGCGCGAAGACACCGGCACGCTTTCGCAGGTGCGGTGACGGTGCCAGCGACAGGCAGGCGTGCACACGCGCGCAAGCCGCAGGGGGACGCAGTGCGATCACGCGGCACTGGGAGAGTGGGGCCACGGCGCGTGCAATGCCGGAATGACTCGCGTTGCAATGGCAAGGGCGCACGCGCACACCTTGGCGAGGAGTGGAGGGACGTAAGGGGTGGATCATTGAAAGTTGCGCGTTTCGAGAAAGGCAAGGGGGATGAGGTGCGTCAGTCTTGCTGTTTTGTTCGCGCTGCTCGCCAGCGTGACCAGCGACGCTAACCAGGACAAAACCATGGACAATCAGGTCGCGGGGAAGGCGTGCGGCGTGAGCGGCTTGCTTAAGGCACTGGCAGGCACGGCCGACACTTGCGAGCTCGAGGCTCGGTCGCGGCTGAGCGCGCTGAGGGCAGAGGTGGCAGCGCTCAGCGCACTCAAGGGCGCGCTCGGAGAAGAGGCGGTCAAAGACACAGAGGCTGGCACGGCGGTGCAAGCGCACTTTCAGGCCATCGAGGAAAAAATGCGCCTGGCCGAGCAGTCGCTAACAGCAACTCGGAGCGAAGCAGCGGCACTGCGCAACGAGGCGCAACGCATCGCGGGGAAGGTCGACGGCCTTATAGAAACGATGCTCACGCACAGGGGAAAAAGCACCACCTCAACAGCATGCCTGGGCACCAGTAAAACAGGCACAGCAACAGCGGCAGCAACAGCAAACTGGGACGAGACAAGCGCGGGGTGCAAGGCGCACGAAACGACCATAACGTGCACCGCCCAAGGCATCACCGACCTGACAAACAAGCTAAAGGAGACGGGAAAACAAGATTCGGCGGCGGCCCTAAAAGGAAAAGACTCGGCCCACGAAACACTCGGCAGCCTGGTTCTTATCGGAGGCTCAAGCACCGCTTACGGCGCCGCAGCGAACAGCAACGCTGGCTGCGCTCTGTTCTCGTCCGCTTCTGGCGGGGCAAGCGCCGTTTTCGACTCGGCTGCAGGCGCAGACGGCACATGGGGAGGACTATGGTCAGTCGTTTCAGTCGGAGGCAGCAACGGCGTCAACCTCATAGCAAACGGAAAAACATGGGAGGGCGAAAGCAGCAAGGCGAAGGACATGAGCCAACACCCGCTCATCGCAGGGCTGCTCGCAAAGGCTACGACGCTAGTCACCTCCTGCAACACCACTGACAGAGGCACAACGGGAGAGGCACTACAGAAGGTTTACCAAGCTATAAACGCACGCAAGACATGGACACACAACGCTCAAGAAGAAACACTGCGCGCGTGGCTCGAGAAGAGAGTCGGACAAACACAGCGCGAAAGCAACACAACACAACGCGCAACATCCGAAAGTCAAGGAGGAAGACAAACAACACAAGACCGGGCCAAAAGCGGAACATCTCGCAGCGAAACCGGGAAGAACACCGGCACATTAAACACGCCAGACGAACGTGAAAAAGAAAAAAGCACACAACGCGAAAACGGTGGCACAACGGGACGCGGAGCACTGCAGGCGGCGTGGTCCTGCACCATGGCAATGTTACTGACAAGAGCCTGCCCATGATCACTCCCACCCGACCTGTCATGCCGGCGCAGTTAGACACCAGGACAAGACCACAGAAACTGCGCGCGAGGAGAAAGGGAGGGGCCAAACAAAATGCTGCAGAAAGCCGAAAAACAACGAAAGCAAAGCGACACAAGCGAAAGCACTGGCGCACAAGCCGCTTCGGCTTGTCACTACCTTCTGCCATCTGCTGGCCACTAGACAATGCAAGGCAAGGCCGAAGTGTTCCAAGTCATTAAATGTAGAAAGATGTTTTTTGCAGGCGCAGCACGCCTGACAGCACAGCAAGCGCCAACTGACAGAGTTGAGACAAGAAAGGCACCTGCCGGCCAAAGCCTCCGCACCCTCGTAACGAGGCTCAGTACTCTGTCAAGAAGTGGCACACAAAACACATTGCCCGGCCTAGGAGGCACGAAGCGCCCACGAGCACAGCACCCACCACGCAAACCCAGCACTGACGCACCATCACATTGGTGCAGGCGTCGCTCGCCAAACCATGCTCCGCACGTCTGGCGTTGCAGCATGCACTGCGCGCCACACCCTGCCGCTCATCAGCTCGGAAACAGGCCGCACGCAACGGCCTCACACACGGGACCCGCCACGGTCCTCGCACCGTCTCTTCCACCCGCCGCGCCATGCGGCGACTTGAAAGACGCACAAGCTCATGGACCCGCTCGTTGTCTCACTGCCGGCACACCTGCCTCACGCACATGGGTGAAACTGCAAGCACGCGCCTAGCAATGCTCGGGCACAGCAGAAACACCGCAAAAACGACACACAACCGCCTTTGTTCAAAAAGGGCACCACACCGGAAACCGCTCTTCAACAAAGGAAAACACCCGCAGACACCGAGCCACTGCAGCCCTCAACAACAAAACACCGCAGCAAAACGAACACACACCAGGACAACAAAGACAACGTTCAGCAGGCTCGTCGGAAAACACGCCAGAAACTCGCGGCACCAAGGCAACGGGCCAAACAGCGCACACACACCAAGCTCTTTGACAACGCGCCCGCCGGAAGCAACACACACAAACAACACTGACCTGATCAGCCACCGCTCAGCACCCAGCCAACTGCAAATGCCAACACCACCACGCGAAAAACACCCAACCATGCGCGCCACACATTCAGCAACGCTCACAATACACACACAAAGCGCGCAAACCCTGCAGCACACCGCCCACTGAAAAGCGACAAAGGCACACATCGCAACAAGGGCGCAACACGCAAGAAAAACACAACTCGCAGAAACAAACAAGCACGTCAACAACATGGCGCGAAACGCACACAGCACAGAAACACAGCAAAAGACATCGACACGGAATGACCAGCACGGCTATGCGTCGAGGCATGCGGAAAACAAAAGGAGGCAACAACCCACACACAGAGACAAGTGCCTCAACTTGCACAAAGGGACGGAAGGCAAAGTGCCGAAGAACTGCGCAACACAACAACACCAACAAGCAACACAAACGCACAGTCAACGCAAGTCGAAGCACACACAAAAGAAAGACGCACAGGCACGCCAACGAGCACGCGTCGACACGCTCGGCACAATGTATCGCGGAACACTCACAAAAATGGAGATACGCCCGAACGCAACGGGCCCGAAGGAAAACAAAAACACACAGGCAGAGAAAAACACAACACGCCCACGAAGCACTGCAAACAACAACACCACCAACCGGTCTTCACACACAAAAGGAAACGTCGCTGCGCGGAAGCATGGGAGCACACGAACATGGGCAAAAAAAAAAGCAACACAGGCACCAAACATGAAAAAAAGTACGAGGCAACACACACAACACACCCCGCTCCAGTCTCCAGAGAAACAAACAGCCCACGCTGCGGACGAACTTTAACGCACACAAAATTCACTCAGCGGAAAAAAGAACAACACAAACGCACAACAAAAGTGCACGGAACCCAAAGAACAGGCGCACGGGCACAGCACTCGGCCGTTGCCACAACACGGAAGAAGGCCCCGAGCACAGCGAAACACAAACAGATTCCAACTCCTCGGGAAAAGCAGTCACACGGAAAAGTGCGCTAACGGCCCGCACCTTCGAACGACAGCACCTCGCCAGAGAGCCATGCGACGCTCGCACGCCCATCTCTGCTCAGGAAGCACTCAGGACGGAAAAAAAACGCCCTCGGCGCACCAACAAGAAAACAAGGACAAACACTGGGCACGTCCACAAAAAAAACAAGGGCCCAAGTGCAGGTCACCGAAACGAAAATGGCCCCGGAACACTCCGCGGGCGCAGCCGCTCCACTCGGCCAACACTTTGATTCGCACGCCTGCAAACGAATGCGCACGGCCTCTGCACCCTCGCTTGCTGCGCCGAGCAAAATGCACGGCAACGGCTTCGTCTGGCAGCGTCGAACAGCGAAGTCAGCGCAGTCACCGGCAAACAAACGACATCAGCAAGCGCGCGCACGCGAAACACCGCATGGACCTCAACTGATGTTCAAGGCTTTCCAACGCCGCAGCGCACTCGGCCAGCACGCGACTCAGAGGGACACGCGTGCTCACAAACACGGCTTCAGCCGCACAGCGCGCTGCCGTGCGCGCGACAAGCGCTCGCTGCCACAACAGAACTGACATGCAGCGAAAACACTGCCCACACACAGAAAACGTCATCAAAAGAGAGTAGCAGCAGCAGGCGCAACGCACCGCGCACAAACACATAAGTTTCAAACGGCCACAACGTGACACACGCAAGCCACATCGGAACAGCGACAAGAAAAAGGGGACGACAACAACGCCAAAACGCGGGGGCACACATCGCACAGCAGAAAGGTCCAGCAGAGACACAACTAACGGACGGCAACGCTCCAGAAGGAAAAAACACACAGGCGTGAACAGGCACTCAGGCAACGCAAACAACACATCGAAGACACTTGGCACGCCGCAAGAAAGTGAAGTCTGTCGCGAACGCTTTGCCGCACAACACAAAAAAGCGTCACAAGCCAACTCAACAACATCGCGGCACACTTCTGCGCGCGCGGAAAAGAACAACCTCAACTGGGACACTCAAACGGAAAACAAATGAACACCACACACATGAATGAAAAGCGGCACGCGCACGAAAACACCTGAGGATCAAAACAAGTCAAGAAAAATGCACGAGACAAAACCAGTTCGAAAAATAACGCGTCAGCGAAACAGAAGGCAGCCGCACTCGCACACCGAGCCGCAAATGAAAACGCACGCACGCCAACACAAAGATGAGGTTTTTGCACGCACAGGGATGAGATGAAGAGAGAAGCGAAATGACACAGGGAAAAGGAGTTCAGCAGGAAACCGCAAACACTGCGAACGCCCGGGCGACGTAAGGCACCCAAAGCCCACCGCACAAAAGCAACACAGCCTCGAGGGCTTCGAAGACGCTTGCGGAACAAACAGAGCTGCCAACACGCAGAACATGCACAACAAAAAAAAGACAGGAGGCAGGGAGGTAAATACCGCCGAAGGCAACAAAAGCTAAAAAACAGTGAACAAAGGAAGAAAAGTGACGCAAGACGGGGTCGCCTGCGGCACTGAAAGAGCGCCCATGCAACGACATCAGTTTGGACACCGCGGTCGAAGGAACAACGAAATCGGGAAAACAGGGGCAACAACAAGACAACGCGCAACATCCGAAAGTCAAGGAGGAAGACAAACAACACAAGACCGGGCCAAAAGCGGAACATCTCGCAGCGAAACCGGGAAGAACACCGGCACATTAAACACGCCAGAAGAACGTGAAAAAGAAAAAAGCACACAACGCGAAAACGGTGGCACAACGGGACGCGGAGCACTGCAGGCGGCGTGGTCCTGCACCATGGCAATGTTACTGACAAGAGCCTGCCCATGATCACTCCCACCCGACCTGTCATGCCAGCGCAGTTAGACACCAGGACAAGACCACAGAAACTGCGCGCGAGGAGAAAGGGAGGGGCCAAACAAAATGCTGCAGAAAGCCGAAAAACAACGAAAGCAAAGCGACACAAGCGAAAGCACTGGCGCACAAGCCGCTTCGGCTTGTCACTACCTTCTGCCATCTGCTGGCCACTAGACAATGCAAGGCAAGGCCGAAGTGTTCCAAGTCATTAAATGTAGAAAGATGTTTTTTGCAGGCGCAGCACGCCTGACAGCACAGCAAGCGCCAACTGACAGAGTTGAGACAAGAAAGGCACCTGCCGGCCAAAAACTCCGCACCCTCGTAACGAGGCTCAGTACTCTGTCAAGAAGTGGCACACAAAACACATTGCCCGGCCTAGGAGGCACGAAGCGCCCACGAGCACAGCACCCACCACGCAAACCCAGCACTGACGCACCATCACATTGGTGCAGGCGTCGCTCGCCAAACCATGCTCCGCACGTCTGGCGTTGCAGCATGCACTGCGCGCCACACCCTGCCGCTCATCAGCTCGGAAACAGGCCGCACGCAACGGCCTCACACACGGGACCCGCCACGGTCCTCGCACCGTCTCTTCCACCCGCCGCGCCATGCGGCGACTTGAAAGACGCACAAGCTCATGGACCCGCTTTGTGTCTCACTGCCGGCACACCTGCCTCACGCACATGGGTGAAACTGCAAGCACGCGCCTAGCAATGCTCGGGCACAGCAGAAACACCGCAAAAACGACACACAACCGCCTTTGTTCAAAAAGGGCACCACACCGGAAACCGCTCTTCAACAAAGGAAAACACCCGCAGACACCGAGCCACTGCAGCCCTCAACAACAAAACACCGCAGCAAAACGAACACACACCAGGACAACAAAGACAACGTTCAGCAGGCTCGTCGGAAAACACGCCAGAAACTCGCGGCACCAAGGCAACGGGCCAAACAGCGCACACACACCAAGCTCTTTGACAACGCGCCCGCCGGAAGCAACACACACAAACAACACTGACCTGATCAGCCACCGCTCAGCACCCAGCCAACTGCAAATGCCAACACCACCACGCGAAAAACACCCAACCATGCGCCCCACACATTCAGCAACGCTCACAATACACACACAACGCGCGCAAGCCCTGCAGCACACCGCCCACTGAAAAGCGACAAAGGCACACATCGCAACAAGGGCGCAACACGCAAGAAAAACACAGCTCGCAGAAACAAACAAGCACGTCAACAACATGGCGCGAAACGCACACAGCACAGAAACACAGCAAAAGACATCGACACGGAATGACCGGCACGGCTATGCGTCGAGGCATGCGGAAAACAAAAGGAGGCAACAACCCACACACAGAGACAAGTGCCTCAACTTGCACAAAGGGACGGAAGGCGAAGTGCCGAAGAACTGCGCAACACAACAACACCAACAAGCAACACAAACGCACAGTCAACGCAAGTCGAAGCACACACAAAAGAAAGACGCACAGGCACGCCAACGAGCACGCGTCGACACGCTCGGCACAATGTGCCGCGGAACACTCACAAAAATGGAGATACGCCCGAACGCAACGGGCCCGAAGGAAAACAAAAACACACAGGCAGAGAAAAACACAACACGCCCACGAAGCACTGCAAACAACAACACCACCAACCGGTCTTCACACACAAAAGGAAACGTCGCTGCGCGGAAGCATGGGAGCACACGAACATGGGCAAAAAAAAAAGCAACACAGGCACCAAACATGAAAAAAAGTACGAGGCAACACACACAACACACCCCGCTCCAGTCTCCAGAGAAACAAACAGCCCACGCTGCGGACGAACTTTAACGCACACAAAATTCACTCAGCGGAAAAAAGAACAACACAAACGCACAACAAAAGTGCACGGAACCCAGAGAACAGGCGCACGGGCACAGCACTCGGCCGTTGCCACAACACGGAAGAAGGCCCCGAGCACAGCGAAACACAAAAACAGATTCCAACTCCTCGGGAAAAGCAGTCACACGGAAAAGTGCGCTAACGGCCCGCACCTTCGAACGACAGCACCTCGCCAAGCAGCCATGCGACGCTCGCACGCCCATCTCTGCTCAGGAAGCACTCAGGACGGAAAAAAAACGCCCTCGGCGCACCAACAAGAAAACAAGGACAAACACTGGGCACGTCCACAAAAAAAACAAGGGCCCAAGTGCAGGTCACCGAAACGAAAATGGCCCCGGAACACTCCGCGGACGCAGCCGCTCCACTCGGCCAACACTTTGATTCGCACGCCTGCAAACGAATGCGCACGGCCTCTGCACCCTCGCTTGCTGCGCCGAGCAAAATGCACGGCAACGGCTTCGTCTGGCAGCGTCGAACAGCGAAGTCAGCGCAGTCACCGGCAAACAAACGACATCAGCAAGCGCGCGCACGCGAAACACCGCATGGACCTCAACTGATGTTCAAGGCTTTCCAACGCCGCAGCGCACTCGGCCAGCACGCGACTCAGAGGGACACGCGTGCTCACAAACACGGCTTCAGCCGCACAGCGCGCTGCCGTGCGCGCGACAAGCGCTCGCTGCCACAACAGAACTGACATGCAGCGAAAACACTGCCCACACACAGAAAACGTCATCAAAAGAGAGTAGCAGCAGCAGGCGCAACGCACCGCGCACAAACACATAAGTTTCAAACGGCCACAACGTGACGCACGCAAGCCACATCGGAACAGCGACAAGAAAAAGGGGACGACAACAACGCCAAAACGCGGGGGCACACATCGCACAGCAGAAAGGTCCAGCAGAGACACAACTAACGGACAACAACGCTCCAGAAGGAAAAAACACACAGGCGTGAACAGGCACTCAGGCAACGCAAACAACACATCGAAGACACTTGGCACGCCGCAAGAAAGTGAAGTCTGTCGCGAACGCTTTGCCGCACAACACAAAAAAGCGTCACAAGCCAACTCAACAACATCGCGGCACACTTCTGCGCGCGCGGAAAAGAACAACCTCAACTGGGACACTCAAACGGAAAACAAATGAACACCACACACATGAATGAAAAGCGGCACGCGCACGAAAACACCTGAGGATCACCGCAGGTCAAGAAAAATGCACGAGACAAAACCAGTTCGAAAAATAACGCGTCAGCGAAACAGAAGGCAGCCGCACTCGCACACCAGGCCACAAATGAAAACGCACGCACACCAACACAAAGATGAGGTTTTTGCACGCACAGGGATGAGATGAAGAGAGAAGCGAAATGACACAGGGAAAAGGAGTTCAGCAGGAAACCGCAAACACTGCGAACGCCCGGGCGACGTAAGGTACCCAAAGCCCACCGCACAAAAGCAACACAGCCTCGAGGGCTTCGAAGACGCTTGCGGAACAAAAAGGGCTGCCAACACGCACATCATGCACAACAAAAAAAAGACAGGAGCAGGGAGGTAAATACCAGCGAAGGCAACAAAAGCTAAAAAACAGTGAACAAAGGAAGAAAGATGACGCAAGACGGGGTCGCCTGCGGCACTGAAAGAGCGCCCATGCAACGACATCAGTTTGGACACCGCGGTCGAAGGAACAAAGAAATCAGGAAAACAGGGGCAACAACAAGACAACGCGCAACAACAAAACTAGCGCGCAATCGACACACATGCACAGGGTAGAAGCTACACACAAGCGACCAACAGAAGATAGCGCATTTCGCACACAGACAGGAAAGGCAGCCAAACACAGGGAACCAAAAAGAAAAATTGCACAAGGGCAAAGGAACAACGAAGACGAAGACATCGAGTGCACGAAAACACCGCAGTGACACAACACAGTTGTTGCGTTACGGCGCGGGCGCGCACTCAGCCGGCAAACAAGCGCAAGAACGCAACAACCAAGGGAAGCTGGGAGGATGACAGAAGACGTGTTTCGCCGGTATGCGTGCCGTTGCCGCGGAAAGTCAACATGGATAAAGAAAGTCCGCGTGCGACTGTCGGACGACCACGGGAACAATGAACCGCCCCAACACATAAAAAGGAGATGGTCCAACAGAACAAGACCACGGAAAGACCCTACCGCCATCGTGGGCAGAAGAAAAAAAAGAGCCGGTACAACCGTCGAGCCGACAACCCAATAGATCACACACAGAAGACATGGGCAATGCGTGAACGCGGATCCTGTCCTTGGGTGCGTTGTCGAAGATACGTGCGACACTAGAGGAACCAGACGCGAAACAACGTCGGTTTCCTTTGCGCGAAGCGTGCGACAACAGGTAAAACGCATAGCGCAAACAAGGCACGACTTGCAGACACAGCGGGAAACAGTGCGCACAGAAAACAATACGGTCTTGAACACACAAGAAGTTAGCACACGCAAGAGGCGAACTCGCCGTTTTTAGAAGGAAGACTTTCGTTGTGCTGTTCTGTTCTGTTTTGTTGCTCGGAGGGTGTTTGGTGGCGGTTGTTGCCAATGACGCGCAAAGTGCTGCTCAGAGGGCATTTGAACAGACAGAAGCGCCGTTGGCAGAGACAGCAGCTTACAAATACAAAAAACAGCTGCGCTCTTTTTCGAAGAAGGCAAAGAAAAGACACCGAGTCAAAACACTTTTGGACTAGGTGAGGACGCAAGTACGAAGACAAAGCAAGAAAAACAAAGTTCATCTACGGAAAGGAATCCAAGAAGCTAGATAAAGAAAAAATCACAGAAACAGAAAATGTGAAAAATTGGGAAAAAACTCAGAGATCTTTAGTTGCAGCCAATCGAGTTTTGTTGAGGTTTTTTCGCAAGCTTAATCGCCTAAGAGAAAACAGGAAAAGTGCACAAAAGGGCTTTCAAAAATAACGCAAGTGAAGTCAGACACCCGTCAAGCGTCGATAACAAACACACGAAAAACAAAACCAAAGAAAAAAGAAGCAAACGAAGAAATCACTCGGTTTCTCCTTGCGTTCGAAAAGCAACGAGGCGTCGAATCGCAGAAACATGGTTAATCTGAACCTGTTGTGTCAAAGGATTTTTTCGTCACATTTAGTTTGCACGTTCATTTTCGTCGCAAAATTTTTGTCTGGCGATGTTTTGCCGCTTCATTGCCGAATTGTTACATTCTATTCCTTGCTCGGCTCTGAAGTAGCATTTCGGTCCCTTTAAAACTAGGCGAAACACAAACAAGAAAGAAAGACTCAAACTGCAATAATTTTAAGTTCATCACGTTTTTTCTTAAAGAGGGGAAGGATCGACGTAACTTTAGCAAAGGCAAAGCGACAAGCGCAAAAAAGAGAAATCAGTTTTTCACCAATGTCTTTGTGCGCCGTTGCTTACTTCAGAAAGATCTGAGGAAAACGATTCATCAATTTTAGCATGTCAGCAAGCAAGGGTTTTTCTGTACGACAAAATTTCTGCTCGTATTTTCGCTGGTTCGCGATGGCATTTTACTGTGCGGCTTTTTCGCCCTTCTTCGCAGAGCAAAAACAAAAGAAGACTGAGATGACAAAAGAAGACAAATGAGCGCCAGCAAATTGACTATCTTGGCCGCCGCCATCGTCTCATTTCTGGCTGGGAGCCCCTTCCCTTTTTCTCCGAGGGGAAGGCACTACTTCCGTTATCTCGTCTCGGTCCCTTCTTGGCTGCGTCTTTGTTCTGTATCGGCCCTATTTTTTCGTCAGCTGTCTTCCAAGGTTTTCGGCTATGCATTGAACTTCCCATTTTCCCATTTCAATGTGTTTCAGCGTTCGCTGTGGCTGCCCAGTCCCGTATCCCCCTTTGCGTGCTTTGCGTTCTTTCAGAGTTCTACTCACCGTCTCTTTCCGGCGCGGCGCTGCGAAAAGTGAAAATCCTTTCCCTTCCTTCTCTCTTCGTCTGGCAATTTGCCTCCCAGCTTTTATTTCGTCTCGTCTTTCCGCCTTCTCTCGGACGACCGTCTTGCAATTGTGCGTCCTTTGTTTGCGTCGTCTCGTTCCAGGCCGTCTCCTGCTTCAACCTTTATCCCTCTAATCTTTTTGCGTTGCTGGTTTGCGACCTTTGTGGTTTTGCTGCGCTCTCCCTTTCGATGGAATTTTTCTGTCCGGTCTTCTTCGTGGTGTCTCCTCGCAAAGTTGCGTCTTTGGCCTCCTTGTTGATGCCCTTGTCTTGCTCGCAAAGTTCCGTTGCTTCCCAGCTGTGTCTTCTTTTCGCCGCTGTCTTTTTTTCGTGTTCCGAGCGCTCTCCTCAGTTCCGTTGCTGGCTGTAGCGTTTCCTTTCCTCTAACGAAAGCAACTGTCCGACGTATATCATTCCACCCTCCACTCTTTTCTTTTTTCCTCTGGTCTTGTGGGCACTGTTTCTGTGCGAATGGCCTCTCGTGCCTCTCCAGTGTCCTGCGCGGTTCCTTTCCCAGCAACGGTTTTCTTGAAGTTTCCGCTCACGAACCTGTGCCCTTCGCTTCCCGCGCCTCCACGTCGGTGTGTGCCGGCAAAGAGGGAGAAACGCAACCTCCTTTTCTGCTCTTCTCTTCGCTGTCAACTCCTTGTTGTCTAGCCAAGTCTTGTTGTCTTCGGCGGTCATCGCTGTTCTTTTCCTTTCGAGGTCCTGCATGACGCTTGATGCCTTTCGTCAGCTGGCGTCGATCCCTGTGTTTGTTTGTCCTTTGCTCCGTTATGTTGCTTCTTCGTTTCCTTTCCCTTCAAAACAAAAAGCAGGCAAAACTGTGCCTCACCTCGCGCTCACGTGTTCCTCCTTACTCGTGCCCCCGCGAAGCGGCTTGTCCCTACCTCAAAATAGGGCTCTCGCTCGTTGGTGCACCTTCCTTGCCGTGCGGCGAGGCCCGCTCTTCGTAGTTGCTGTGACCTGGTTTCCAGAAGGAACCCGCGTCTACCCGTCCTTGGCTTTCCGCTGCTGCTGGCGCTTCCGCTCCGTGTCCCGGTCCCGATTGTTCGTTCTGTTTCTTCTAGGCTTCCCTCTCTTCCCGTTGTGTTCCGAACAACCTCCTCCCGTACGTTTTCTCAGGTCCCCTCGTGTCCCTTTGCGCCTTGGGTTTCGGCGGTCGCAACCTTCTGTCCGTGTGTCTGCCGCCTCGCCGTAAGGTGCGTCAGGCTCGGCTGCGTGCTTTCGCCTTGCGACGACACAAACGCGCTACTGCGACTAGCTCCCGCTTTCACGCTCCAGGCTTGTTTCCGTCTCCGTGCCTTGCTTCCATCCTCGCCCACCATGTTGTCTCTCGGCAACCCATGTGCCGTACCATGTTTCCGTCTTTAGCTGTCAGTTTTTCCCTTTGTCAGCCATCTCTCAGTTGTTCACGGTCGCCCCCACTTGTGCTCCGCCTTCGCCCCGCCTCTGTCCCTTCCATCGCTCTCCCTCGCTGTCTGCTGTTCCTTCTCTCCCGGTTGCGCACAAAGGCGTGCTTCGAGCCAACCTTTTCTCCGTTTCTTCTCACCTCTTTAGCTGTCTTTTTCTGCTCTTGTTCTCCCTGATGGTGTGTCCTTTGTCGACGCTTCCGCGGCCTGTTTCGTTGCGCGCTGGTGCGATCAAAAGTTGTTCTTGCGTCTTCTTGGCCTTGGCTGGCCTGTCACTCATTCGCCTTCCTGCGCGCAAGCGTCACCGTTCCCTGTCCCTGTTTCCTGTCACTTTTAATGTCCTTCGTGCGCATGCACAACTTGGCCACCGCTCTTTCGGTTCCCACCTTGCTGTCACGTTTCCCCTTGCTGTGTCTTGCGGTTGGTCTGTTTCGTCTCTCCCTACCCTGTTTACCTGGTTGCCTTCGCTTCGACGCGCCTCGCTTCTAAACGTTCCTCTTAGCCGGCGACTGGCGTGTTCCCCGTTCTCCAAAAACATGTCCCCATGTTTTCATAGCCTTTCGACCTTCCACCGGCTCCGTGTGGCGTGCGCCTGCCTCGTGTTCCACCTTTCGGTTTGTTCCACAAGCGGATCCTCTGCTGTACCGTACAGTCCAGTTTCCCACAAACAAGGCCTGATTCCTTCTTTCTCGACTCGGTGCACTTCCGCGCCCCGCTCGTGCCGCTCTTCTGGGTTTTCCCATGCCGTCAATTGTTCACCGTGTAAAAATGCGCTTTGTGCGCGCCCCTGTTTCCTTCTCCGATACCACTGCGCAACCGTGGTAGCTGTAGTTGTCTCCTCGGGTTCATCCTGTTTCCTCCATCCTATGGTTAATCGTTCCACGCGTTGACTGTGCGTAGGTTGTCCTTCCCGTCCTTTCGGAGTTATGTTCAGGCTTTCCGTTTTCTCTTGTTCGCTCCCAGGTTGATCCTGTCCCTTCTTTCTCTTTGTCTTCGTCTCTTCCTCGACCCGTCCAAGTCATAATCCATTCTTCTTTCCCTTTTTTCCTGGCGCGTTGCTCGTCGCAGTCGCTTGGTCTTTGCCTTTTCTATCCGCGTCCTCCTTCTGCCAAGGATCCGCGTGTCCGTCGTGGGTGCACCTTTCGCTCTGCTTCTGCCCTGCCCTCGCGTCGTTTCTCTTTCCCTACCCACGTCCTTTCCCGCGTCGGTGCAAAGTCAATCGCCGTCGTTGCCGTTTCTCCGCCGCTTCTATTCTTTGGCCAACGTTGCCGGTATATTCTTCTTCTTTCTGCTTACCCATTCGTCCTTCCATGCGCCTCTTCTTCGTCGTGTTTTCTCTGTTTTTACGCCGTTTCGCACCCCGCTGCCGGCGTCGTCTCTCAGCTTGTTTGCCTAACGAACCACACCCTTTTCTCTCTTCGGCCGCGCCACGACCTTTCCTTCACTCTTTTCGCTGCCGTTTTATCGGCCGACCTGTGGCGCGTCGGCCCGGGTTGTCCAGTGCTTCCTACTGCGCGCGCCGCGTTCTCGCCTTCTTAGCTCTCCGACAAACAAGGTCTTCGCCTGCACGGTTCCCCCAACGGAGGCCCGGCGTGTCTCTGCCCATCGCGTCTTCCGCTCACTGTCCCGAGCTGCTCTGTCACGCAAGACCTGCCCCCCACTTTTCGTCTATTCCTTCGCGTTCGGTCAGTCCGCGTCCCACTCCCCTGTTCGTCTGCTATATGTCCTGCGCTGCTGACCTCACCTTCTAGTGCCACATGGCCTTCGCTTCCTCTGCGTCCCTTCTACAGCTGCGTCCTCTGTCACTCTTTTTCATCTTTCGTTTCTCCTCGTCGTCACGATTGCATCTTTTCCTCTGCGCGGCACCTCTCGTGTACTAAGTGCGTTTGCACTGCCTGTCTTGCCAACAAACCACGCCGTCTGTTGGACGGCCGGCCTCTCTGGCGAACGCGCTGCACGCAGAAGCCTTCCGACCAGCGACCCCGGCGTCCCCCGTCCTTTCGCCCCCAGCGAGAAAAAGGAGGCAACACCTCAGCAACAAAAATCAAAGCACAGTTGGTGAAGAAAACCTTTCCCCAGCTATCCCTCTGCTCGCCTCTCTTTTCCGCTGGCTTTGACCAGCCTCTGAGTGTGTTTTTGTCTCCTCGTGCGCACCACAACTAATGGCAAAGTGCCACAAGCAGCCGCGTCTATCGCGAGCGCGTTGCAAAAAAGGAACGAATCAGCTTTGCGAAAGTAAAAACAAAGGCAGCACACAGTCCCAATCCGCCAGGTGTCCTGTTCCCTCCTTCGCACCCTGCGGCCCATGTGGTCCCTGCAAGTGTTTCCGCTAAAATTCTAGTCCCCTACCTTGCCAGTTGCTGTCGGGTAGCTTTCACCAAGCAATGCATCGAATGACAGTTGGCACATGCTTTCTTCGTCTCGGCCCTCGTGTGCCCTTGCTTCCTCACACCACGTTCCACTCAGAAAAAGCTAGAAGGCGGATCTGCGTGCGCGTGCTCTTCCTCGTCCCTCACCCTTTGCTTCTGTCTCCACTTCGGCCTGCCCCCAACGCACGCTGCGCGCGAGGCGAAGCAGTCCAGGCGACAAAGCAGCGTCTGCAGAACGAAAAAGTCACAAAGCAGCTGCGCCAGTGTGTCCGTCGCTTTGCCTGTTTCTTGCGCTTCTCTCCTAGCTTCTTCACCGGTGTCGCTACAAATTTGTCGCATGCACCCCAACCCTCGATCCAACCACTCCTTGCGGACCAAGCGGCCTAGTTCCCTGTTACACCGCCTTTCCCCCCCTGCGATCAGTGTTTTCCTTTATCATTGCCGGCTTTGCTGTCACCCTTCCAGCTGGTCCCCAGGTCTTTCTCTTCCTTCCGCACCCTCGTTGAAGCGTTCTTTTCCTACGTGGCGCGCTCCACTCGTCAATGCTGCGCTTGCTTCTTCTTTTCTGTCGCAAATTCCTTCATTTGACCTCGTCGTTGTGTGTTGTGCGCGCTGTCGCTGTGCCCTTGTCCTGCACTGCGACCAATTCTCACGTCTGCACTCCAAAAAATAGTTTGTGCCCTGATCCCAAAAAAGCTGTGTTTCAGGCTGTATGGCTCCAACCGCGTCCTTGGCACCCGTTCATTTTCTCCAGCAAAGGCTTTGACCGCTTATCTCTGCGTCAAACTTGCTGTGTGTTCCGCGCCCTTCGTCGTGTCGGGCTGGCACTTTTTTCTGCCGTGCTTCCTATATGCAAATGCCTTGCTATGTTGTCCCGAGCTTCTGCCTTCGCTCTTTTTTGTGATTTGTCCTCTGCATAGCGATTTCTTTCCCTGTGCCTCTGTCCACACCTCGCTCTCACCTTGTCTCCTTCTGCGCGGTCAGGCCCTGCAGAAGCAAACGTGCGCCGCTGCCCCTTTCTCTCCCTCGCCTCCCTTCCTGTCTTCATCATTTGCGCGAAAAACCTTCCACGCCTGTTCCGCTCTCACCTGAGGCCCGCTTCTTCCCAAAGCTTCTTTTGCTGAGTGCACTTCCTTCGCCTGCTGCTCGCGTCCGCCCTTCTTTGCTTCACGCCTCCAGTCCCCCGTTGCTCACTTTCTCTTCCCTGCCCTGCTTCTCTGTGGTCTTCCGCGCTCTCTTATGTCCTTCCTTGTTTGCCGCCACTCCTTTCTCATGCTTTCAGCTACCGGACCATGTTAAGTGACGCTCCCTCCACTTTTGCCCTGCTGCCCCTCCTCCTCGCGGAACCACACCGTCTGCTAGCACACTTCTCTTGCCTGCGTTTCCTCTGCAAAATCAACTCCCCCTTCGCTTTCCGTCCGTCCCAGTCAAGCGGCTGTTCAGTCCTAAGCTTTTGCCGCGGCCTCGCCCTCTGCGTTTGCTCCACGCCCGCCTCTCCTGTGTCTTTTGTGTTGTCCCAAAAGCTTCTTCCCTCAGCTTCCGCTTAACTCGCTGCTCCCTTTCGCGCGCACAGCTTCCTTTCCCCTGCCGTGATGCCCTCTCCTGCCCGGCTTAAAGCCTCACAAATCCTTCTTTTCGCCTCTCGTTGCGGTTCTTTCGTCAATACCTTCACAGTGTGAAGGGCCCCTCAGCTTCGCTGACCTCCTCCTTTCTTCGTCCCCTTGCGTCATCGCTATAGTTCCGGCCCTCACAGTTACCACGGCCTTCCGCGCGCCATTCTCCGCTTCCTCTGCCCCATCGGAGTGTGCCCTTTGCTTTGCCGGACCCCCGTTGCTGTCTCCTATCCCTTTCCCCCCGCCTTCACGCCGTGCTCCCCCTTCCGTCTCCTCCTGCGTGCCTCGCGGAGCTGTGCTGTCAAACCCTATTTTTCTGCTTGTTATGGTGCGCACCCCAACACCACCCCGGTGCGGGCCGAAACAAGCAGGCTTCCTTTGGTCGCTGACCCACCCGCGCGTTCCCTGTTCCGGCACCCAAGCTCCCCTTTCCTGTGCTTGGCTCCTCTCCCCCAACGATCCCCTCCTCAAAGACTCTCTTGCCGGTCCTCTGCCCCCACTGCGAGTCCCGTGTCCCTTTGTCCTAGCGCTGCTGTGTGTTCGGCTGCGTGCCCCCACCTTTGCGGGTCGTGTAAAAAACGTTACCTGCTGGTCCCGGAGCTCAAACATCGTTGCGCCCGCTACCGCCTGCTCCCTTTTGCTGCGCTTAACGCTGCTTTGTCCGCCTTCGTTCGTGTCTGGTCACCCTGCTGTGGTTGCCGCGTCGCTGCAAACTTACTTTGCCGGCTGCGGCTTTTTCGCTCCCTCTCCCTCGCCGCGCGCGTGCTTCCCTTTCCAAGCGCGACACCAAGCAAACTCTGTTACTGTCCAAACGCCCAGCACCTTCCTCGTCTGGCGTGCCTGCCTCGCACACGCTGCGCTTTCACGTTCCCCTGCCGCGCTCAATGTTCATTCTTCGTTCCCGGCTTCCCCCCTTAAATTCCCTGCTGTGTGCGGTCGCGTGCCCAACCTGTCAGCCTTTCCCCTCCGCCAGAGCAAAGCAGTGTCCCGCCACCTCGCCGTCTCACCTCCTGCAATGAGTCATGTGCGTGAGTGTCTCTTCGTCTCCCACCCCCCGTCAATGCAGCGCTCCCCTGCTTTTCTGACCGCATGCGGTGCCCCTGTTTCCTGCGCAGCTCTCGCGGACCCCCACGCTGTTTGTTCCCCTTCGCACTCGGTGCCCCTCTCTTTCGGCCAGCGGCTCCCCCCACCTTTGCGCGGCCTGGTCGACGCCTTGCCTTCCTCTCACCCGCAAAGCCTGGCGCACAGCCGCGTCCTAAAGTCCAAACACCTCCTCCTCGCGAGCAAACAAACCATCCCCGCGCCTTGCGTTCGCCCGCCTCGCCAGTCGTTGCAAAAGTACCCGTCACTCCGTCAACGCCCGCGCGTTTTCATCAACGCACAAACACACTTCTCCCAATTCCCACCCAGTCCCGCGGCCGCTGCTTTCGCCCCGCCACAAAATTGATATACAGTGCAATCTCCTTCTCCTATTCATCTCGCCCCCTTCTCGTGTTCCCCACTGGTGTCCCGGCCTTCCTCTCTGCACTACTTCTACCTTCTTCTCCGCTGCCCGGCCAAACCTGCGAACCATTTTGTTCACGCCAATTCCTTATACATCAAGCCGCCTCGGCTCGGCCAGCGCCACCGATTATGCCCTACGCATTGCAGGCGAGCGCACGCCATTCTGCCCAAACGTTTCTCCGCTGCGCGGTCGCTCTCCAACGAACTTACGTACCCATGGTCCGCTTACCCGCTCGCCAACAGCGGCGCCCCTCTGCCTTACTCCCTCCTCTCAGTCTTACCCCTTCGTCGCACGATGCACGCGTGCTTCTTTCTCACAAACGCGTCTTTAGTGTTCAAAAACCAGACCATGTGACCGTGTCCGCGCGACGTGCCCACTGCGGGTCTTTCTTCGACGCCACCGTGTAACAGCTCCCGCCCCCTTCTTCCGTCCAGCTGTTCGCACTGCCTTTGCCGGCGCTGCTCTTTGCTCGTGCCCCTCTCGCGTGCCCACGACTCCCCCAATGCCAGCTTCCCGCAGCATCACCGTCCCGTTCCATTTCGCGCCTGTGGCAATCTCCTGTTTTTCTTCCTTCCGCGCCTCGTCCCGTTGCTTCCTGTGCTGAGCCCTCCGACCCCCGTGCCACAAATCACATCCCCCTTTCCCCTCCGCCTCCCACTACCACGTCGGCGCTCGTGCGCCTTCCCTGATCTTCAATCTTCCCCTGCACCCTCGCTTGTTCATTACCCGCCTCGCGCGCTTGTTCATTACCCGCTCAGGCGATTGTCCTTCCCCTCCGTCTCTGCGTGGCCGCGTTGCCTTCCACATTCCCGTCGCACACCTTCAGTGCTCTTGTTCGTCTCGTTCATGCGCGTCCTGCGACCACGCCCGCAAAGGCTGCCTCCTTTCTCCCGCGTTCCTCGACACCGCCAACGCGCTTTCCAAGTCCCCTTCACTACCAAACTAAAAGGCAATTCCACCAGTCCGCGCCGCCACAAGGACCGCCGTTGCCGCTTCTTCACTCTGTATCCGACAGCGGTCGCGCGCTGCGTCTGTCCTTGTCAAATGCACTTTCATCACGCTGTACCGTGTTTCTCGTCCTTGTTTTCGTTCTTTGCGCGGACGCTGTCACCTCCTCCTCCTCCGCTCGCGCGGCAATCTCTCGCAACTCCCGGCACTCCCTCTTGGCTCCTGCGGTTCCAGTCCTTACCATCTTGTGCTGCCCGCGCGCGGAATTTGCGTCGCCCCGGCCCCTGCGTCGTCAAAGACCCTGAGTGGCAGCGCGCCGCAATGTGCGTCTTGACGTGGTGGTGCATCGGCTCTCTTGAGCCCGAGCACCATCTCCTGCCTGATTCCAGGTTGCCTTCCGCACGCTGCTTTTGCTTCCGCGCGGAGCTTGGCCTGTGCTACCCAATTCCCAGGGCTCCCTTTAATCACCCCTCTATGCTCCCCAACGGTCGCAGGCCCAGCACGCACCTTTCTGTCCCCCTTTTCTGAAAGAACGCGGCTCATCAAATGCCACTGTCTCTCGTTGCCCACATCTCCCGTCCTTTCTTTGGCCCCTCTCCCGCCCCACAATTCCCCCCTTTCCTAATTTTCCAGTTCGATCCATTTCCCAGCCTCCGCACAACACCAGTTCACCCAGTGCCGCAGTCCATTTCGTCTCGCCGTGCTTTCCATGGTTGTCGTTCCCGCCTGCTCCTACTTTTCCCACGTCTGCACGCTCCGCTGTTTTCCACTCTACCGATTTGGGCACGCACCTGCCCTGCGCGCGAGCCAGCGCGTGTGCGCCTGTCCTCGTGCGTCCGTTCATACCCCTTGGTGTTCGTGGCTCCCCCTCGCCTGTAAATCGCCGTCACTGCGTGCCTCGCTGAGCGCAGAACCCCTCATTCAAATCACAGTCGCACCTTTCGCGTCTTGCCGTGGTCCGTGCCATTCCCGTCCGCGGGTGGTTACCCTTTATCCACGCACTCTTTCCCCCCAGCACTGCCACCAGTCTTGTCCGTCCAAATACCACTAACGCCTCACCACGCCCGGCGCAGAACAGATATCTCCTCACTCCCCTTTTCTCCCGCACTGTCTCACCGCTCAGCGGGCCGCGTCCGCCTTGCCGGCTCGTCAGGGACCCACACACGGTCCGCCCCAACGCGCACAGTCTCTTCGCGCGCTCAGCACACGTCCCGGCGCATCCTCTGCCTTCCGCCCTGCGCATTTGTTCATCATTGTCGCTTCCATCACCGTCGCCGCGACCGTCAACACAAAGCCGTGCCCTACCGCGCGTCGCACACAAAACACCAGACACAACACTCCTCGTAGCGTGCCTTCCGTCAATCCCGTCTTCGCAACCATTTCTCTCTTCCCTCGTGGCCTGCGCCACGGACGGCGCGACAAGCCGAGGCCGCGCCCTGCTCCCACAAGGGCACACCTTCGCTCAACAGGCGTTCACTCCTTCAAACCACACTGCAGAACTCTCTCTTCACTCACAGTTCGCCATGCAAACTCCCTCACTCCGCTTCTTCAGTGCGGCGCCGTTCGACGCGTCCGCTTGCTTTCCTCATGTTCGTCTTCCCCTTGCGGTTCGCATGCTGCCGTTTGTCTTGAACCCGCGTCTACCGCGGAGGTGATCGTTCGGTGCACAGTAGTGCCCGCGCGGTTCCACGGGTTGCGTCCATTCGTGCGAGAGTTCCGCTCGCGTCTGCTCGCGAGGCCTCGTCACCGCGTCCTCGATACACAGTTCGTCTCACAGTTGTCTCCGCGGGTCGACCGTAGCGAACCGGAAAAGTCGAACGCAGGCTGTCTGCCTTCCTTTGGGCAGGCCGCTTTGATTGAGGTCCCTCCCCCCGCCCGCAAGTGCTGACCACCGCATGCGTCCCGTGTGCCTCCTTCGTCGCGCTCAGGCGCGCATGTCCATGCCGTGTGTGTCCCGCTGTTTTTCTCCCCGGCCCTTGTGAGTCCGTGCCCGCGCTGCGCGGGTGCACACCGCGGCTGCCTACGATCCCCCGCGCCGCGGTCGGGCCCTTGCAGTGGGGCCAGCCCACGCGGCACCGGGATTCGAGGCCCACGCCGTGCCGCCTCGCCGCACCGCTGTTGTCAGCGAGCGGACGGCGCTTCTTGAGCTCCGGCGTTGGCGTCCCCGCGAAGGGCGTAGGTTTGCGCTCCTCCTGTCTGCCCGCGCTGTGCTGCCACTCCCCTCACTGCGCATGCGACTCTGCCACGCCTTGTCTCCTCTCGTGCGCCGATGCACTGCGCAGCTTCCAAGCGACTGGTGTCTGGGTGCCTTGGCTGCTTGCCTGCCTTCTGTTTTGGCACGGACACGCCGCGCCGCGCATGTACTCGTAGGATGCGCGCTGCTAAGTGCGAGGCAACCACCCCAAGGCGCTCGTCAACGGCTGCAGACCGAGAGGTCCCGGCAGCGCTCTCTTGTGCGGACGGCGCGTCAGAGCCCAACGCGTCGCTGCCTCCCTGCACCCGCCTGCGAGCGCTTCCTGTCGCGACACGGCGCACGTGTGTCTCGCCACGCGCCCTTGACACGGACGGCCGCAAGCAAGGGCCCACCAACGCAACCGGATAAGCAGACCCTTTCGGTTTGGGTTTTGTTGCGGTGGCGGTGAAGCGGTTGTCGCCTTAAACGCATCGGGAGAGACGTGGCGCGAAGACACCGGCACGCTTTCGCAGGTGCGGTGACGGTGCCAGCACAGCAGGGCACACGCGCCAGTGCAACAGGTGCGGCGGACGCGCCGCAAGCCGCAGGGGGACGCAGTGCGATCACGCGGCACTGGGAGAGTGGGGCCACGGCGCGTGCAATGCCGGAATGACTCGCGTTGCAATGGCAAGGGCGCACGCGCACACCTTGGCGAGGAGTAGAGGGACGTAAGGGGTGGATCATTGAAAGTTGCGCGTTTCGAGAAAGGCAAGGGGGATGAGGTGCGTCAGTCTTGCTGTTTTGTTCGCGCTGCTCGCCAGCGTGACCAGCGCCGCTAACCAGGACAAAACCATGGACAATCAGGTCACGGGGAAGCGTGCGGCGTGAGCGGCTTGCTTAAGGCACTGGCAGGCACGGCCGACACTTGCGAGCTCGAGGCTCGGTCGCGGCTGAGCGCGCTGAGGGCAGAGGTGGCAGCGCTCAGCGCACTCAAGGGCGCGCTCGGAGAAGAGGCGGTCAAAGACACAGAGGCTGGCACGGCGGTGCAAGCGCACTTTCAGGCCATCGAGGAAAAAATGCGCCTGGCCGAGCAGTCGCTAACAGCAACTCGGGGCGAAGCAGCGGCACTGCGCAACGAGGCGCAACGCATCGCGGGGAAGGTCGACGGCCTTATAGAAACGATGCTCACGCACAGGGAAAAAGCACCACCTCAACAGCATGCCTGGGCACCAGTAAAACAGGCACAACAACAGCGGCAGCAACAGCAAACTGGGACGAGCAAGCGCGGGGTGCAAGGCGCACGAAACAACCATACGTGCACCGCCCAAGGCATCACCGACCTGACAAACAAGCTAAAGGAAACGGGAAAACAAGCTTCGGCGGCGGCCCTAAAAGGAAAAGACTCGGCCCACGCAACACTCGGCAGCCTGGTTCTTATCGGAGGCTCAGCCACCGCTTACGGCGCCGCAGCGAACAGCGCCGCTGGCTGCGCTCTGTTCTCGTCCGCTTCTGGCGGGGCAAGCGCCGTTTTCGACTCGGCTGCAGGCGCAGACGGCACATGGGGAGGACTATGGTCAGTCGTTTCAGTCGGAAGCAGCAACGGCGTCAACCTCATAGCAAACGGAAAAACATGGGAGGGCGAAGGCAGCAAGGCAAAGGACATGAGCCAACACCCGCTCATCGCAGGGCTGCTCGCAAAGGCTACGACGCTAGTCACCTCCTGCAACACCACTGACAGAGGCACAACGGGAGAGGCACTACAGAAGGTTTACCAAGCTATAAACGCACGCAAGGCATGGACACACAACGCTCAAGAAGAAACACTGCGCGCGTGGCTCGAGAAGAGAGTCGGACAAACACAGCACGAAAGCAACACAACACAACGCGCAACATCCGAAAGTCAAGGAGGAAGACAAACAACACAAGACCGGGCCAAAAGCGGAACATCTCGCAGCGAAACCGGGAAAAACACCGGCACATTAAACACGCCAGAAGAACGTGAAAAAGAAAAAAGCACACAACGCGAAAACGGTGGCACAACGGGACGCGGAGCACTGCAGGCGGCGTGGTCCTGCACCATGGCAATGTTACTGACAAGAGCCTGCCCATGATCACTCCCACCCGACCTGTCATGCCAGCGCAGTTAGACACCAGGACAAGACCACAGAAACTGCGCGCGAGGAGAAAGGGAGGGGCCAAACAAAATGCTGCAGAAAGCCGAAAAACAACGAAAGCAAAGCGACACAAGCGAAAGCACTGGCGCACAAGCCGCTTCGGCTTGTCACTACCTTCTGCCATCTGCTGGCCACTAGACAATGCAAGGCAAGGCCGAAGTGTTCCAAGTCATTAAATGTAGAAAGATGTTTTTTGCAGGCGCAGCACGCCTGACAGCACAGCAAGCGCCAACTGACAGAGTTGAGACAAGAAAGGCACCTGCCGGCCAAAGCCTCCGCACCCTCGTAACGAGGCTCAGTACTCTGTCAAGAAGTGGCACACAAAACACATTGCCCGGCCTAGGAGGCACGAGGCGCCCACGAGCACACCACCCACCACGCAAACCCAGCACTGACGCACCATCACATTGGTGCAGGCGTCGCTCGCCAAACCATGCTCCGCACGTCTGGCGTTGCAGCATGCACTGCGCGCCACACCCTGCCGCTCATCAGCTCGGAAACAGGCCGCACGCAACGGCCTCACACACGGGACCCGCCACGGTCCTCGCACCGTCTCTTCCACCCGCCGCGCCATGCGGCGACTTGAAAGACGCACAAGCTCATGGACCCGCTCGTTGTCTCACTGCCGGCACACCTGCCTCACGCACATGGGTGAAACTGCAAGCACGCGCCTAGCAATGCTCGGGCACAGCAAAAACACCGCGAAAACGACACACAACCGCCTTTGTTCAAAAAGGGCACCACACCGGAAACCGCTCTTCAACAAAGGAAAACACCCGCAGACACCGAGCCACTGCAGCCCTCAACAACAAAACACCGCAGCAAAACGAACACACACCAGGACAACAAAGACAACGTTCAGCAGGCTCGTCGGAAAACACGCCAGAAACTCGCGGCACCAAGGCAACGGGCCAAAACGCGCACACACACCAAGCTCTTTGACAACGCGCCCGCCGGAAGCAACACACACAAACAACACTGACCTGATCAGCCACCGCTCAGCACCCAGCCAACTGCAAATGCCAACACCACCACGCGAAAAACACCCAACCATGCGCGCCACACATTCAGCAACGCTCACAATACACACACAAAGCGCGCAAGCCCTGCAGCACACCGCCCACTGAAAAGCGACAAAGGCACACACCGCAACAAGGGCGCAACACGCAAGAAAAACACAACTCGCAGAAACAAACAAGCACGTCAACAACATGGCGCGAAACGCACACAGCACAGAAACACAGCAAAAGACATCGACACGGAATGACCGGCACGGCTATACGTCGAGGCATGCGGAAAACAAAAGGAGGCAACAACCCACACACAGAGACAAGTGCCTCAACTTGCACAAAGGAACGGAAGGCAAAGTGCCGAAGAACTGCGCAACACAACAACACCAACAAGCAACACAAACGCACAGTCAACGCAAGTCGAAGCACACACAAAAGAAAGACGCACAGGCACGCCAACGAGCACGCGTCGACACGCTCGGCACAATGTGCCGCGGAACACTCACAAAAATGGAGATACGCCCGAGCGCAACGGGCCCGGCAAAAACAAAAGCACACAGGCAGAGAAAAACACAACACGCCCACGAAGCACTGCAAACAACAACACCACCAACCGGTCTTCACACACAAAAGGAAACGTCGCTGCGCGGAAGCATGGGAGCACACGAACATGGGCGAAAAAAAAAGGCAACACAGGCACCGGACATGAAAAAAAGTACGAGGCAACACACACAACACACCCCGCTCCAGTCTCCAGAGAAACAAACAGCCCACGCTGCGGACGAACTTTAACGCACACAAAATTCACTCAGCGGAAAAAAGAACAACACAAACGCACAACAAAAGTGCACGGAACCCAAAGAACAGGCGCACGGGCACAGCACTCGGCCGTTGCCACAACACGGAAGAAGGCCCCCAGCACAGCGAAACACAAAAACAGATTCCAACTCCTCGGGAAAAGCAGTCACACGGAAAAGTGCGCTAACGGCCCGCACCTTCGAACGACAGCACCTCGCCAAGCAGCCATGCGACGCTCGCACGCCCATCTCTGCTCAGGAAGCACTCAGGACGGAAAAAAAACGCCCTCGGCGCACCAACAAGAAAACAAGGACAAACACTGGGCACGTCCACAAAAAAAACAAGGGCCCAAGTGCAGGTCACCGAAACGAAAATGGCCCCGGAACACTCCGCGGACGCAGCCGCTCCACTCGGCCAACACTTTGATTCGCACGCCTGCAAACGAATGCGCACGGCCTCTGCACCCTCGCTTGCTGCGCCGAGCAAAATGCACGGCAACGGCTTCGTCTGGCAGCGTCGAACAGCGAAGTCAGCGCAGTCACCGGCAAACAAACGACATCAGCAAGCGCGCGCACGCGAAACACCGCATGGACCTCAACTGATGTTCAAGGCTTTCCAACGCCGCAGCGCACTCGGCCAGCACGCGACTCAGAGGGACACGCGTGCTCACAAACACGGCTTCAGCCGCACAGCGCGCTGCCGTGCGCGCGACAAGCGCTCGCTGCCACAACAGAACTGACATGCAGCGAAAACACTGCCCACACACAGAAAACGTCATCAAAAGAGAGTAGCAGCAGCAGGCGCAACAAACCGCGCACAAACACATAAGTTTCAAACGGCCACAACGTGACACACGCAAGCCACATCGGAACAGCGACAAGAAAAAGGGGACGACAACGCCAAAACGCGGGGGCACACATCGCACAGCAGAAAGGTTCAACAGCGACACAAGTAACGGACAACAACGCTCCAGAAGAAAAAAACACACAGGCGTGAACAGGCACTCAAGCAACGCAAACACCACATCGAAGACACTTGGCACGCCGCAAGAAAGTGAAGTCTGTCGCGAACGCTTTGCCGCACAACACAAAAAAGCGTCACAAGCCACATCAACAACATCGCGGCACACTTCTGCGCGCGCGGAAAAGAACAACCTCAACTGGGACACTCAAACGGAAAACAAATGAACACCACACACATGAATGAAAAGCGACACGCGCACAACGACACCTGAGGATCACCGCAAGTCGCGAAAGGTGGACAGGACATAATCAGTTCGAAAAATAACGCGTCGGCGAAACAGAAGGCGGAAAAACTCGCACACCGAGCCGCAAGTGAAAACGCACGCACGCCAACACAAAGATGAGGTTTTTGCACGCACAGGGATGAGATGAAGAGAGAAGCGAAATGACACAGGGAAAAGGAGTTCAGCAGGAAACCGCAAACACTGCGAACGCCCGGGCGACGTAAGGCACCCAAAGCCCACCGCACAAAAGCAACACAGCCTCGAGGGCTTCGAAGACGCTTGCGGAACAAACAGGGCTGCCAACACGCAGAACATGCACAACAAAAAAAAGACAGGAGGCAGGGAGGTAAATACCGCCGAAGGGAACAAAAGCTAAAAAACAGTGAACAAAGGAAGAAAAGTGACGCAAGACGGTGTCGCCTGTGGCAATGAAAGAACTAACAGGCGCCGACATCAGTTTGGACAACGCGGTCGAAGGGCCACAGAAATCGGGAAAACAAGGAGCAACAACACCACGTCACACACCGGAAAAACTTGCGTGCCGTCGACAGGCGAGCGGATGGAGGACGAAACACAGCATTTTTTCACTGTGCTTTTAATCTGCTCGTGCTGCGATAGACTTGCGGACGTTCTTGTGTCTCTGAAGACCACCAGGGGACATTGAACGCTACCCAGATCCCATGCTCAATTCATCCAGTGGAACATCGCAGCGGATTGCCTTGGATGGCGAGTCGGCTTCACGGACACTGTTTCGCAAGGCTCTTGCAAGGCGCACCCCAATCCGCTTCATCGCCGCAGAGGGGGAGTAGGTAGTATACAGCGCCGCGGGCGACCGGTGTCTCTTTACGGCTCGACCAGGTCTCCATTCTGGTTCATCAGGTGTGGGGGCGGATGTGCTCTCTAATTTGAAGAGTTCCTTCAAGAAGCTGGCCAGTTGACAACTGAAGAACAACTCCCCGTCCTTCGAGGTTTCCAGTCCGTGCTTCTTGCTTAGCTCTCGCAAGCTTGGGCTCTCCAGGAGGTGCGCTGCAGACTCCCTTCACTCGACCTTCAGCGAGTTGTGCACAGCCTCGCGTCTCGGTTGGCCATGCTTCGCCTTCGGATGCATTGTGAGGTACTGTTTTAGCGCACACTTCATTGGGGAGTATGGGCACTGGAGTGATCGTTGCAGGAGAGAGGTCGCCTCTACCGTACCGTCCCTCATCTTCCGCTTCACCGTCGTAGCGTGTCTGTGATGCGTGCGCGTACGCCAAACCAGTGAGAACCACTATTTGCACGCGCGGCCGCATTTGCTACACACATAATCTCTCCCTTCTTCCTCTTCAGTGTGGCGGCCTAACCGGGAACGTTTCTCGCGGTCTCTCCATGTCCCCGCCTTCTGCCGACTCCAGTGGCCCACTTCCCTCGCCTTGTGCCTGAGCCTCTGTTCTCATCTCCTTTCGCTTGGGTTTTGCGCATGCCTGAGGACGTAACGCCTCGTCGTGGCCCGGGTGCTTCGTCAGCATATGCCGCAGCATCCACCTATAGTGGTACTCCTTGCTACAAATGGGACACGGTGCTGTGACTGACTGCTCCGCCACGTTCGACACTTCCGAGTTTATGATGGAGGTTGCTTCGCACTTTTGCCTGGTGAGCCATTTCTTGCTCTTGAGGACGCGATGAAACTGTTGGCATACAAATTCCTCTTGCCCCTGCTCCTCCTGGTTTGCCTCGCCATCGCTCTTGGGTGCGTCCTGAGTCCCATTTGGGATAGTCGATGACTGCTTCTCCGGGTGCTTCTGCAACATGTGATTCCGCAGCCATGCAAGTGCTGTACATTTCTTCGAGCACCAGGGGAAAGTGAGCGCGTTCCCGTCGTCGTACGTGTCTTCTTTCCTGGGGCTTTTTGGACTGTCCTCGACAGTTGCAACCACAACCGGAGGGTGCGCTGCCATGTCCTCCACAGGTGACCCCCGCCGCCCAAAGTCCTCCCCAGACACATGGCAGTTGTATCCATTCGCGTGCATCAGCTGTGCGCGCCTAGCTTTCTTGGTCAGTGGAAATGCAACAACACTCTCCAGACCGTGAATCTTTACTAGGTCGACTACACACACCCGCCGACGCGCACAAACCATGTTGCACGGTGGCCAACTAGTCGGGTCGCTCTGCCTGGTCGCTATCAAAAGCTCGGGTGCGCTCGCACTGCCTGCCACTGTCTCTCCCAGGGGCCGTTCCTCTGCTGCGTCACTCGTTGCGGCCTGCGTGCCGCACCATCTACACTCCGGTTGGTCCGTCTTGCGTGTGGGCACTCTGCGAAGCCACCCGAAATGTTTCGAGGTGCCCGTTCTGAACTGCGCCAAAAACGACTCACCTAGACGACCAACCGAGGAGTGCTTTGGCGCTGCCCGAACGTGATCGAGTTGTGCACTGCGATGCGTGCGTGGCATCCGACCCTCCTCAAAGGCCCTGTACATTTCGTTCCGAACCTGCCTCTCTACCCCAGTGACGATGTCAGTAATCCACGCCGGGTACGACTGCGGGTTTGCGTTCCCCTTCTCAGCTGCCTTGTTTGCCGCCTCATTGTGAGGCACCCCGCAGTGCGAGAACACGAATTGAAAATTGACGGGCACGCGGACCCGCACAATGCGCAGTATGAGGTCACAGATGCCCCAAAGTATCGCGCCCTTCACTCCTCCAGGTACAGCACTCAGTCCCATCACAAACGGAACACAGTCTGTGAATGCCACCGCCCGCGCCCTGTGTGTCTTGCCCATTTCCATGGCATCCGCCAGCCTCTTCAGGGCCGCTTCCACCGCCACACAGTCCGCACGATAGCTGCACGCAAGCGGCCCAGCTCCCAGCACCACCTGCTCACACCGACCGTCCTTCGGGTAGACCGGCGCTCCGGCTCCTGACGAAGGATCCACACACACCGACCCGTCTGCCCACATCTGATAATCAAGGTCACTGAACCGCTGCACGCGCCGCATGGTGTGCACTTTCTTGTCCTTCTTCGGTGCGTCCGCCTTGAGGCCGCCTGGCGTGGTGATGTTGAAGTGAACGAGCCTGCACAGTTGCAACACCTTCGCGTCGTGTGGTTTTTCCGGGCCTTCATTGGCGCTGTACAGGTGCTGTGCATTCGCAAGCCTGGCGTGGATTGGGTGCTCAGGCGGGAAGATGCTGTCCGCCACTTTCGCATGCACTAGGCCTTTGGCCTTGAATCGCAGGAAGTGTTCTAACGGTCTCCGATGTGCCGCCTCGTTGATCGGCTTCAGTCGCGCCTCGCGCAGGACATCCTCCTGGTCGAAAGCATTAGGAATACCCGCCACTATGTGCGCCGCCTGTGCCCGCACCCTCTCCAGCCGCTCGCGATCCGACAGCGATGTATCGAACCACCATGAAGCGGCACCAAAGTACATCTCGGGCTGTACCGGTGCAAGGTAAAAAGTGCGCGCAGCTTCTCCCTATCCGGACCCCACTCGGGTGCCGCCACCGCACTGAGCTGCGTGAGGCGCGTGTTGTCCGCTGCCTTCATGAACATCGCATGCTTGCTCAGCCACTTGTGCGACTGCATGGTGAGAAAGAGGCGCTTCGGCATGCGCTCCTCCTTCAACACAGTCTCTCCAACTTTCAGTCTCAAAATGTTCGTTTCACAAGCACCACAAACAGTGTTCTCAGTCTTCTCCGCCAACACCTCCATGCGCACTGTGACGACAAGTTCGTGGTGCAGTCCAATCCTTGCTGGATGGTTCGTTGGATTTCACTCTGATCAGCGCTCGTGCTCACTATGGTACGGTCATCCGCAAAGAAACCATGCTGCAGCCCACGAACGCAGTTGAGTCGCTTGTTCAGCGAATCCAACGTGACAATGAACAGCAGCGGTCCCAGCACCGAGCCTTGAGGGTCACCTCAGGTGAGGCTGATATACTCCAACAACGTGCTATTTACCCTCAACTTCGCCGTGCGCCCCTTCAGGCAGCCACCGATCCACACCAACAGATCCTTTTCCACGCCAAAGGACAGTAGCTCCTTGAAAATGCGGCCACGATACACGGACTCGAAGGCGCACGCATAGTCAGTGAACACGACCGCCGTTTTCTCGCCAGCTTTCCTTCGCCGCACAGCACTTGTCACCTGCATGCGCGTGTCCAACGTCGAATAGTCCGGCCTGAATCCTGTTTGTTGTCTGTGTAGTTTGTCCTCAATGCAATCCCTACCGCGGCGCGCCACGATGCGTTCCATCAGCTTGCGCGGCGCGCTCGTAAGCGCCACCGGGCGAAAGGACGCCATGGTGTTCGCTGGCTTGTTTGGCTTCAGCAGCATCACTATGATCCCCTGCCGCCACTTGGCTGGCACCTGCCCTGTACGCAAGCTGTAGTTGAACAGACGCAAGATGCACCTCCTTGATACCCTTCCAAGCCGCTTCGGCTCCTCACAGTGGATTTCATCATCGCCCGGCGCCGTGCCAGAAGACAACTCACGCAATGCGACATCCAGCTCTGCCTCGGTGATGGGTTGGAATGTGCATCGCCTTGTGCTCGGTATCTTCATTTCTGCTGCGTGTGGTGCCTTCTTTGACCTGGCCATGTACATTTGGGCCAATGCTTGCGCCTGCTGGCGCTTGGTCAGCGGATGGCCGTCCACCACCAGCACCGGCGACGTCAGCGGACGTGGGGCGTATATCGACTTCACCAGGTTCCAGCTCGCCGAATCCGTAACCGACAACTTTGCTACATTCTCCTTCCACCGCCCTAGCGCCGTGTCAGTAAGCACCTTCCTCCCCCAGCGAATCAGCGCATCCCGCTTCCGCTCGTTCTTGCGCTCCTGTACCATCTTGTCCAGCTTCGTCAGCTCCGGCGTCCAGAACGGCGGCGCCACACCCTTGCCCTCGGGAGTCGTCCTCTTTGTGGCCATCCGGATGCCTCTCGTCACCGCCTCTTTCATGGGAACCGCGCCCTTGGTCGACCTCTTCATTCTTCGGAACATACACTCGTCACTCAGCTTTCTAAAATCGTTGCACCTCGCCTTGCTCCACACGTACAGTGCACGGGCGGGTTTGGAGGGAGCAATCACGTCCAGGCTGGTGCCCACGAACGCACCCAACGTGATCCAATAGTGATCACTGTCCGGGCTCAGCGCGGACTTCCAGTTAGAGATCTCGCAATCTCTGCACAACGCGATGTCCGGAGGCAAGGGTGCGGCCGTTTCCGGCTGTCGCCCGGTAGCCGATCCGGCATTGGCACATGACAGGTTGTTCTGCACGCACAAGTCGACTATGCACTCTCCCTTGTCGTCACTCGGCCGTAACGCATGCCACGCCACGTCGCGTGAGTTCACGTCCGCTCCTACCACCAATGGCCCGCTTGCTCCCAGCAAGGTGTCCAGCGACTCGCTGAAGCCGTCTGCCTTTCTGGGGAAGTACGCCGATGTGATCGTAAGACTCACATTGGCTGAGAACATCAGTGTCACTGTTACTCTCTCCGGAACCTTCTTTTCTAGAACGCCCACCTCAACACCCACTCCGTCTCTAACCAAAATCGACACCCCGCCCCCGTGAGGCGTCCTCCCCTCCCCCACGTGACGGCATCCGCTTATTTCAAGCGCGGCACACTCCGCCGACGTCGGTTGCGTCCCCTGCAAGAGACAAAACAAAACCATATCCTCACGAAGCTTCCTCTCCAGGGCAACCCGCGTCGCCTGGGAGAGATCACCAGAGTTCCACTGGGCTCCACGTATCTGAGGACCAGGGTTGCGCTCAACGTCCCCGCTGATAAGCAGCAGGAGCCGCCGCGCATCTAACGTAGAACGTCCGCACGTCCAGGGAAGTATTCGAACAACTTCATTCACCCCGGAGCGCCGGTGGCGCTGCACACTTCCTCTCAGGTAGCCGTAAGCCTCTTGTCCTGCCCCTGTCCTGTCGGACCGGGCATGGTGCGGTTGCTCCGCTTTCTCCTAGACAGAGCACTACACCCTGGTACCACGCTGAAGTGGCCGGAGTCGCCAGGGTCACTCGAGGTTCTTCGAAGAATTTTTTAGACAAAACTCAGTTATTTAGAATGGAAATTTTCTAGTTAAGGAGAAATCATCTTTTAAAAAATATTTCGAAAAATACGTTTAATTTTCATGTAACACTCAACTTTTGTTTTCTAGTAAATGAATAAATTTATATTTTTTCTGTCATTGTTTCTTCCTTTGCTTTTCGTGTTTTCTTTTTCTTTGTTCTACTTTCTTTTTTGTTTTTATGTTTGGTATTCGTTCTTCCCGTCCTTTGGAATTAAAATTTTTTAAAAAATAAACTTGCCGTAGAAGGCATTGCTTTCTTTTCATCGACCACGGTCGACTGCAAACTGTTCGTTTTTTTCTATTTTCTAATTTTCTCATGCGTACCAGTAGTTCGTCGACTCTCAATTAAATAATTAAATGTTGAAGACTCAACTTTTTAATTATTTTTACCTTGGCGGTATTGGTTCCGCTGCCTTTATTGTTTTTCCCTGTGCTCGGACTTGCGTGGCCATTTTTATCTGTTCAATTTCCTCTTGCTACCCCAGTGGTTGCTTCATTTCCGCACTGGCTGCTGCTGCGTTATCGTCTCGCTCGCCATGCAGGGAACGCGACAGCGTCGCCTGTCCTTCAAGCCGCACAGCAAAGCAGCGACCGTCATCGCCGCCTTATTTACCGCACTCCGAGTTCTGGCGCTGTTTTTCAAATGGTCGTTCCTCCCTACACGTCTATTTATTCTGCCCGCTGTTATTCATTGCTTCGTGTTGCGTTTTCTCTACAGCTCGAAGCTCTTGCACTACTTAGATTTTAAGTTCCACCTTCTGACTTGTTTGCCTTTTCTGCGTCCCACGGGCCTCTGTCAGCACGCTTGTGTTTTCCCTGTGCGTCTTGCCCGCGTTTTTTCCTTACTGTGAATAGTCCCTTCGCCCGCACCACATTCTTCCTGCTGGTCCACTCCGACGCGTTCCCGTTAACATTGTGTTTCTTTTCTTCCCCACGTTCGCGATGCAAATCGAAAAACCTAATTCAATGGCCTTCATCATCCCCATGCCCGCGGACGACGCCCTGTGTTTTTTTCTCAACATTTTCCTTTGCTGAAAATGCAAATAAAAGCAAGCCCAAGCCCCAAATCGAAAGGGCATCAAAAACAGAACAGAAAGTAGAAATGAGTGCAAGACTGCCAACAAAGTGAAACCGCAACCGCAAGTGAAACAGCGGGAAAACTGAAATGAGAAATGGAAGCAAGAACAAACGCGAAACAGCTAGTGGCATCAAAGGCGGCAACAAAAACGAAAAAGAAAAAGAAACTAAAACTGCCAGTGATCGTGAAAACGAAGCCCCTCGTCCGCACAAAATTAATGAGAAAAAGCAAAAAAGAGAGGGAAACAGCACGCTCGGGATAACACTACACAAAAAAAACACGAGTTAACGTCCCGTGCCTGTTGAGTGGTCCTCCGACCTGCGGAACGTGCTTGCATCTTCCAATCGTCAATTTCCGTCAACGTTCTGCACCTCGGCGCTGCGCATGCCTCATGTCTCCTCGAACTTCGATCCAAGTGTTTTCTGTCCCTTCCTTCCTCGTGCGCCTTTTCGCCTCTTCTTGCTGGCCTGTTGTCAACGTGTCCGCTGCCCCTACGACGTCCTGTTTTGCCTTTTTTCTCCTTCCAGTGTTTCTGTGGCTTCGTGTAGGATTGCTTTCGTCTCTTCAATTTCGAAGAAGCCGGCATCACTTTTTCTTGACCCCGCTTCGGTGTTGCGCCGCTGCGTGGCCACGTCGCTGTGCTTTCCTCTGTCCTTCTTGCGCCGTTCGGGTGCCCGTTGTCCTTGCTTCAATCCTTCAGCGCGCATGTTGCTTTCTGCCTTTTGCGCTTCTAGGCTCTCCGCCCCCTTGCTATCAACAGCGTGTTCTTCTCGTGTGTCCAGCAAAGCTACGAAAATGCGCTCCTGCCTTGCATTTACGCGCACGCAATTCGTTCCTCTCTTCGGTCACCCATCGTTGTCCTAAGGCCTTGTCGTCCCGGTTATCCTCCCAACTCCCCCCACGCACAAGTTTTTTGCTAGCGCGTTCGGCTGCGAGGCAGAGAAGCAACGCTGTTTTCTTGCCGTGCTCGTCCTCTCGAAACCCGAGTCCGCGCCGAAGTGTTGCCTCTTGCTCGCTCCGCCACCTACGGTCCGTTTTCCTACGCGTCTCGGTTTGCTTGTCGTCCCTCGCCTCTCTTTGCCCTGGGCTCTGCTCTGCCCCCGTCTCTTGTTCCTTTGTTCTCTCCTGATCATTGTTCCTTACCGTCTGGGTCGCTTCATAGACTTTCCCCTGTGCCAGTCTCATCACCTCTGCCTTCTAGTTTCCCGTAAGCCGTCCGCGCCAAAATTCATGTTTCCCGTCCTTCTGCACTGCTCGTCCCGCTCTCGTGTTTAGGCCTTCACCAATCCCCTGGTCGTGCCTCCAATGCTTCGTCCCTGCTGCCCTTTTCTAGTTGTCCCTTTTGCGCCCCTGTGCCAGTAGTCTTTTTCGCTTTGCTCGTTGCCTCGGCCAAAATCTTCTAGTGTATTGTCAAACTCTCGCGTTCTTAATTCTGCTTACTCTCCCGTTTTGTATCCCCTCGTTTTTCCCCTGCTGACCTGTCAAACGAAAAAACGCGTACTCCCTGATCCTCTCCCAAGCGTCCCCTGCGGTTTTTGATTGCCTCGTCTTGTCTCGCCGCATGGAGTCCTCCAAGCCTCTCTTCTTTTTTTCTGCTCGCGTTGCCCTCTTTCTCCTTGTTGAGCTCCCAACTCCATGCCTTTCTTCGCCTTGTTGTTGATTCCCCCTTCTCCTCCGCGCCCTCGTTCTTGCGCTGCCTTCGCCGTAATGCTTCTCCTCGTTTCCAACTTGTTCTCTTTCCAAGACTCTCCCTTGCAGGTTCTCTGCCAAATGGTCTATCACACACCCTTGTCTGCAAATGGCCTTTCCCTCTTCCTGTCCCGCGTCTCGTTGTGTGTTGTTGGTCCTTGTAAGGGTGCCCATTTCAACGCCTTTTTCCTTGTCCTTTCGCAACTCTCTTCCCTCCTCCAAACCGTTCTGGCTTTTACTTCAATCCTCCGCCTCCATCATTCCATTGGGCATGCCTCTCCGCGTTTCATCCAATCTCCTTTCCTTGCCAAGTTGTTGCCAAGTCTTCGACCTTGCCCGCCATGGGCTTCTTGCTTTTCGCTATTCGGTTAATTTTTCTTGTCTCATTTCCGAGTCTTTTTCGAACCCGGTGCACCCAACACTGGTCACGCATGTCTGCGGGCACGTGGGCCCTCTCGGAATCAGTCCCGCCTATCTCCTGCAGCTTCCCTCTGCGTCGCTCAAGCGGCCCTACTTTTTTCCGTCTTTGGTCCCCCTCCTTCTGCCCTGTTTTCCGGCGTTCCTTCCCACGCACGTGCCAGTTTCCTGGCACCCTGTCCTCTCCGCGTTCCACGTTCACCAGCCTCAGCGCCTTCGTCTTCAGTTTCTCAGCTAACGCCGCTCTCCCAATCCGTACGTGTGGTTACCCGTTGCGCGGACGGTTGTTTTCCTGCTCCTGCATTCGCTTGCCTTTTTTCCTTCGGGTCCGTTCTTCCACTCTCCCCGCTCTCAGCTTTCACCGGTTTCCCTAGTTCCATGGGACGCAGCCGTCTAAGCTTTTTCCATCCTATCTCCGTTCTCCTCTGTTATGCGTCCTGTTTCGACCTGCTTTTCTCGGCCCCCTCCGCCACGCGTGTCCCTGCTGGCTGTTCTATTCATCGCAGTTACGCGCCTTGTTGCTGTCCCATTCTTTACTCACCTCCGCCCCTCGCGTGCGGCCGGAGTGTCCGCCCTCGACCGGTCTAGGCGTTTTCGTCCACACTCCCCTCTCAGGCGGACGAGTGTGCTCCCGTTCCTTCCCCGTCTCCCTGCTAATTCGTCTTCCGCTCTTTTTCTGTGCTCTCCCCGTTCCCCTCTTCTCTCACGCACGATCGCATTCGCCGTTTCCGCCCTTGCTCTGGTCCCCCCTCTTTCGTCAGCGCAACTCTCTCCGCCTCCCCTCTTCACACGTTTCGGCGCGTTGCGGCACGCCTTCCTAAGTTCTTTCGGATTTTCTCCCAAATGCGCACCCTTTTCCCAGTTGTCCCCTCCTTCCTCGGTTTCCGCCTTCCTTATCCCACCCCTTTTCTTCGCTTTTCCCATTCCTCTATTTCGCCTTTGTCTCTTTTCGTGTCTCTCTCTTCCGCTCCCTTGTTTGTGTCCAGGTCCCACTCCTTTGTACCTTTTTCCCACCTGCGCTCCTCCTTTCGCGTCCCCTCCCTTCTTTTCAGCGTGCACGCGCTCCCACCTCGCCTTCCAAATGTTCCGACGTATTTTTTATCCCTCTCGAATACCGTCGTTCTCTTCCGACCATCGTTGCCCCTCCCTTCCGTCGCGCCCCGGTATTGAGCGACCATTCTCCTCGTCTGCCACACTTGGCTCTCACTCATTTGCCACAACCCCGTCGACCCTGCTGAAAGCCGTGCGGACCCTCGAAACCCGTTCCCTTCTTCCCTGTCCCGTTTCCTCCTGGCCAGCGTCCCTCGTCATTTTCGCTGAGCAATACCCCCCTTCCGTCGTACCGCCGATGCCCCCTCCCCGCGTGGCAACGTGCATTGTTGCGTGCTTCGCTCGCGCGCTGTCCGCAGTCCTCCTTTTTTCCTCCTTTGCTTTCCCTCATTCCTTATCGCCTCCTCCATTACCACCGCCCCGCCTTGTACTCCTGATTGCCTTTTCTTTTCAGCCATCGCCCTTCGTCGACGATGTCCCTGCCACTTCGTCCTTCCCCGTCGTTTGCCGCCGCGTGCCATACATACATCCTCTCGCGTCACGTCGCAGCGGTTCACACGCCCGTATCTGTTTCGTTCTGGCTTGTTACCTTCCTTCTTCACCCTCGTTCTGCCTTCTCCTTCCCCCACAACCGCCCGCTCTTCCAACCACTCCCAAGACCTCCAGCCTCCCTGCCCCCGCGCTTCGCTTTTCCCCTCGCGGTCTCGTTCGTCTCCGCGCGCTGTCCACGCCTCGCTCTATGTTCGTCACAGCTCATTAATCCGCCTTTCTCAGCGCTGTTGCGCACTGTCCCGTGTCTTCTCGACTGCATTCCCGAAACGCTGGGAGTTGGTGTTTTCCACCATTGTTGCAAAGTGCAAGAAGCGTCTCCCAGGACATGTTCTTCGCCTCTTACTCCGTCCCCACCATTAACTGGCGGCCCTTTTGTTTCTCTCTTTTTCCCCAACGGTCCACCAGGCCCCCACGCTCCTCGTCTCATATGTTCCTCGCCTCCTTCTCCGTTTTCTCCACCTTCCCCCACTGAATGTCCCCACAAAGGCCCTCCCCTTTCCAGCCCTGCATCCGCCACCCTTCAGAGATCGTTCCCATAGCCCTCGACTCGCGGCCAGTTCAACGAGTCCCGCTCGCGCGCACTGGCCTGTTCTCTCCCGTTACCACGTTTTTCCCACCCTGGCTCCCACCTCTTGCCTCCGCTCTGCCGGTCCACCGCGTCTTTTTGGTTCCGTCCTCAACCGGCGCCCTCGCTCCCTGTCGTGTCCTAAAAATACAGGTGTCAGCGCACGGCGCGCGCCCGCGCCTGTTGTGGCGGTGTTTGTCCACTTGCTCTGACGCCGTTTCGTTCCGACAGTCTTGTGCTGCTGTTGCCCCAAGCCAGCGTCCCCTGCGACCTCACCCCGACCCCTGTCCCCGCGCCGTGTTGCCGCGCCTTTCACGCTCACAACTCAACCGTATGTCCGACCTCTTTTGCCACCGCTCGCGAACCGTCGGGCGGTCCGTTTCGCAATTCACCATGCACTTGTGATTGTTTCCTTTCCAATGTCCCCCGGCTGTTCCTATCCGCCTTTCGCGCCACACCGTCATCTTCTCATTTGCGCTGCGCCCCACGACTTGTGCAAGAAATCGCCGTTCCCTGCAGCCGCCAACCCTTCCTGGCAACTTTCAATCCGACGCGCGTCCACCACACCGCGTTTCCCATTGTCGCTCAGATTCCACCTTCCTCCCGTCCGTTTTCCTCTCTCGACTCTCCACGTTGGTCCATTCCTGTCGTCTGTCGCCGCGACTCCGCGTTATGTTGCCCCATCGGTCACACGCGCGCCCAGTCCCGCCGGTAGACAATCCTGTCGGCGAACACGTTTACCCGCCACCAGTCCCGGTGTTGTCCCCATGTGTCCAGCGCAACGCCACCGTCGGCCTCTCCCGCTTGTGGTCCGAAATGCCCGTGTAGCGCTCAGCCTTTCTGTGGCCTCGTGTTCTTTTCACGGTCTTACCCATGCGGTTTCTCGTCCTTTTCGGCGCTCCACGCACACAAACCTGCATGCGCCTTGCGCCGCCTCTCCTATTCTCTCACGGCGTTACCGGACCCGTCCTTCCTGCGCGCCACTCACCGCCGCAATGCCTCCCGTCATATGACCTCGTTCCCTGTGCTTCCACCGCTTCATTCAGTTGCTTGACAACCCTTTCTCCCACGCCCCGCGCACACCGCGTTCTCCCGACTCCCTCACCAAACACCCGCCTCCAAAGCGAAGCAACCCAGCCTTCCCGTTTCCCGTGCCCCCGCGCTCGCTGTTCGCGTCTGCTGACTCGTTGCCTCAGTGGCGCTCTAAATAGAGCCTCTGCAAGATGGTTGTACGCCATTCCCTCTCCACTGTTGTCGCTTGCCGCTCCCCTGCTCCACTCGGTTTGTTCCCGTTCGGCCGCTGTGCCGGCCAGGTTTCCACTCCATACGTGTCGGTCCCTTCCGCACCGCACATCTTCCGGAGCGCACTCGAAGCCGCTCCCCTCCCACCAGAACCCCGACCTTTTGTCCAGCGGCCGTCCTTTCGCCGCCTTCCCACTGGCCGCTCGGCACCCGAGTTCACCTCTGAGCCTTGTGCGGTGTCCAGCTGAAACGTTCGTATTGCTCGCAACTCTTCTCTGAAGGGTGGGCCGCACGACCTCTGCCACACGCACCAAACGCACAGAAGCTCATGGTCCGTCGCATGTCTTTGGTCCTCGAGTTCTGTACTTCAGCACGTCTTCTGCCTGCCTCGTGCGCCTCGACGGCGCCCATGCCCGACTCGCGACTCGTCAAGCTCCGAACCTCTGCAGCACGCGCTCTTTTCTCACAGGTGGCTCGGGTGGTCTGGTATTCAGTTTCCTTCATCGCCACCCACTTCCCTGTCGTCCTTTGTCTCTTCCCGCACGCGTCTCCGCGGGTGCACTGTTTGTTCTTCTTCCTGATGGCCATCGGTGCCCCTTTCTTTCCCTGTTATTCCCTCGTGGTCTCCATCATTCGCGCTCGGTCTCGTCTTTTTGGTGCGTATCACCCCTCCACTCCGCTTTGGCCAGCACGCACCCCTGCGTCCCCGCGGTCGCGTGCGAGTCACGATTCCTCCGCTGCCATGTCGTGTCGCGAAAATGTTCGTGCAGAACCACTGTTTGACTCACCAGCTACGCGTGTTCTTGCGCCAACGCGCGTCTACTCAGCTGGTCCGGGCCCTTTTTCGAGCGCCGGGCGAAAGCGACGACCACGCAGTCTGTCTCGGCGAAGGTCCTCTTCCCGTATCGAGTGTGCCCTTCTTGGTGCGCACCACTTATTTCATTGTGGTTCCAAGCGTTCCACCTCGCGCGGGCGCTCCCCCGGCCTACACCCTCGTCCTCGGGCTCACCGAGGCGTCACCCAGGACATGCTCTTCGCACGAAAAATGTGCACAGGTGTCGAGCACGGTGCGCCCGCCAGGCTCAAGCTCCGCCCCGCCACCCGCACCCCCACAAGCCGTTCGTGACACAGAAAGACCCGCGTTGCGCCTTTTGTTTCTCTGTCGTGTTTCCGTCTGGTCCACACTCCGCAATCAGTCCTTCGGCGGGATTGTTCACCACCCGCCGCACCGCACGAGGTAGCCCACCTCTTGCACCTTGATGTTGTGCACGCTGCAGTGCAAATATGTGCTATTTCGGTTGTTCGACTTCACGCACCACACAAGCCCACTCTCCCACCCTCGTGCTTCTCTCTGGCAGCGGGTTCCCCCGCGCCACGTCGCCGTGCACAGACGCCGTTGAAGCTCAGCCCCGCACAGGAACAAGCAACCGTGTTGTCCTCTCGCCCTAGCGCCCGCTGCGCGCGCACTGGCCTGTTCTCTCCCGTTACCACGTTTTTCCCACCTTGGCTCCCACCTCTTGCCTCCGCTCTGCCGGTCCACCGCGTCTTTTTGGTTCCGTCCTCAACCGGCGCCCTCGCTCCCTGTCGTGTCCTAAAAATACCGGTGTCAGCGCACGGCGCGCGCCCGCGCCTGTTGTGGCGGTGTTTGTCCACTTGCTCTGACGCCGTTTCGTTCCGACAGTCTTGTGCTGCTGTTGCCCCAAGCCAGCGTCCCCTGCGACCTCACCCCGACCCCTGTCCCCGCGCCGTGTTGCCGCGCCTTTCACGCTCACAACTCAACCGTATGTCCGACCTCTTTTGCCACCGCTCGCGAACCGTCGGGCGGTCCGTTTCGCAATTCACCATGCACTTGTGATTGTTTCCTTTCCAATGTCCCCCGGCTGTTCCTATCCGCCTTTCGCGCCACACCGTCATCTTCTCATTTGCGCTGCGCCCCACGACTTGTGCAAGAAATCGCCGTTCCCTTCAGCCGCCAACCCTTCCTGGCAACTTTCAATCCGACGCGCGTCCACCACACCGCGTTTCCCATTGTCGCTCAGATTCCACCTTCCTCCCGTCCGTTTTCCTCTCTCGACTCTCCACGTTGGTCCATTCCTGTCGTCTGTCGCCGCGACTCCGCGTTATGTTGCCCCATCGGTCACACGCGCGCCCAGTCCCGCCGGTAGACAATCCTGTCGGCGAACACGTTTACCCGCCACCAGTCCCGGTGTTGTCCCCATGTGTCCAGCGCAACGCCACCGTCGGCCTCTCCCGCTTGTGGTCCGAAATGCCCGTGTAGCGCTCAGCCTTTCTGTGGCCTCGTGTTCTTTTCACGGTCTTACCCATGCGGTTTCTCGTCCTTTTCGGCGCTCCACGCACACAAACCTGCATGCGCCTTGCGCCGCCTCTCCTATTCTCTCACGGCGTTACCGGACCCGTCCTTCCTGCGCGCCACTCACCGCCGCAATGCCTCCCGTCATATGACCTCGTTCCCTGTGCTTCCACCGCTTCATTCAGTTGCTTGACAACCCTTTCTCCCACGCCCCGCGCACACCGCGTTCTCCCGACTCCCTCACCAAACACCCGCCTCCAAAGCGAAGCAACCCAGCCTTCCCGTTTCCCGTGCCCCCGCGCTCGCTGTTCGCGTCTGCTGACTCGTTGCCTCAGTGGCGCTCTAAATAGAGCCTCTGCAAGATGGTTGTACGCCATTCCCTCTCCACTGTTGTCGCTTGCCGCTCCCCTGCTCCACTCGGTTTGTTCCCGTTCGGCCGCTGTGCCGGCCAGGTTTCCACTCCATACGTGTCGGTCCCTTCCGCACCGCACATCTTCCGGAGCGCACTCGAAGCCGCTCCCCTCCCACCAGAACCCCGACCTTTTGTCCAGCGGCCGTCCTTTCGCCGCCTTCCCACTGGCCGCTCGGCACCCGAGTTCACCTCTGAGCCTTGTGCGGTGTCCAGCTGAAACGTTCGTATTGCTCGCAACTCTTCTCTGAAGGGTGGGCCGCACGACCTCTGCCACACGCACCAAACGCACAGAAGCTCATGGTCCGTCGCATGTCTTTGGTCCTCGAGTTCTGTACTTCAGCACGTCTTCTGCCTGCCTCGTGCGCCTCGACGGCGCCCATGCCCGACTCGCGACTCGTCAAGCTCCGAACCTCTGCAGCACGCGCTCTTTTCTCACAGGTGGCTCGGGTGGTCTGGTATTCAGTTTCCTTCATCGCCACCCACTTCCCTGTCGTCCTTTGTCTCTTCCCGCACGCGTCTCCGCGGGTGCACTGTTTGTTCTTCTTCCTGATGGCCATCGGTGCCCCTTTCTTTCCCTGTTATTCCCTCGTGGTCTCCATCATTCGCGCTCGGTCTCGTCTTTTTGGTGCGCATCACCCCTCCACTCCGCTTTGGCCAGCACGCACCCCTGCGTCCCCGCGGTCGCGTGCGAGTCACGATTCCTCCGCTGCCATGTCGTGTCGCGAAAATGTTCGTGCAGAACCACTGTTTGACTCACCAGCTACGCGTGTTCTTGCGCCAACGCGCGTCTACTCAGCTGGTCCGGGCCCTTTTTCGAGCGCCGGGCGAAAGCGACGACCACGCAGTCTGTCTCGGCGAAGGTCCTCTTCCCGTATCGAGTGTGCCCTTCTTGGTGCGCACCACTTATTTCATTGTGGTTCCAAGCGTACCACCTCGCGCGGGCGCTCCCCGGCCTACACCCTCGTCCTCGGGCTCACCGAGGCGTCACCCAGGACATGCTCTTCGCACGAAAAATGTGCACAGGTGTCGAGCACGGTGCGCCCGCCAGGCTCAAGCTCCGCCCCGCCACCCGCACCCCCACAAGCCGTTCGTGACACAGAAAGACCCGCGTTGCGCCTTCTGTTTCTCTGTCGTGTTTCCGTCTGGTCCACACTCCGCAATCAGTCCTTCGGCGGGATTGTTCACCACCCGCCGCACCGCACGAGGCAGCCCCCTCTTGCACCTTGATGTTGTGCACGCTGCAGTGCAAATATGTGCTATTTCGGTTGTTCGACTTCACGCACCACACAAGCCCACTCTCCCACCCTCGTGCTTCTCTCTGGCAGCGGGTTCCCCCGCGCCACGTCGCCGTGCACAGACGCCGTTGAAGCTCAGCCCCGCACAGGAACAAGCAACCGTGTTGTCCTCTCGCCCTAGCGCCCGCTGCGCGCGCACTGGCCTGTTCTCTCCCGTTACCACGTTTTTCCCACCTTGGCTCCCACCTCTTGCCTCCGCTCTGCCGGTCCACCGCGTCTTTTTGGTTCCGTCCTCAACCGGCGCCCTCGCTCCCTGTCGTGTCCTAAAAATACCGGTGTCAGCGCACGGCGCGCGCCCGCGCCTGTTGTGGCGGTGTTTGTCCACTTGCTCTGACGCCGTTTCGTTCCGACAGTCTTGTGCTGCTGTTGCCCCAAGCCAGCGTCCCCTGCGACCTCACCCCGACCCCTGTCCCCGCGCCGTGTTGCCGCGCCTTTCACGCTCACAACTCAACCGTATGTCCGACCTCTTTTGCCACCGCTCGCGAACCGTCGGGCGGTCCGTTTCGCAATTCACCATGCACTTGTGATTGTTTCCTTTCCAATGTCCCCCGGCTGTTCCTATCCGCCTTTCGCGCCACACCGTCATCTTCTCATTTGCGCTGCGCCCCACGACTTGTGCAAGAAATCGCCGTTCCCTTCAGCCGCCAACCCTTCCTGGCAACTTTCAATCCGACGCGCGTCCACCACACCGCGTTTCCCATTGTCGCTCAGATTCCACCTTCCTCCCGTCCGTTTTCCTCTCTCGACTCTCCACGTTGGTCCATTCCTGTCGTCTGTCGCCGCGACTCCGCGTTATGTTGCCCCATCGGTCACACGCGCGCCCAGTCCCGCCGGTAGACAATCCTGTCGGCGAACACGTTTACCCGCCACCAGTCCCGGTGTTGTCCCCATGTGTCCAGCGCAACGCCACCGTCGGCCTCTCCCGCTTGTGGTCCGAAATGCCCGTGTAGCGCTCAGCCTTTCTGTGGCCTCGTGTTCTTTTCACGGTCTTACCCATGCGGTTTCTCGTCCTTTTCGGCGCTCCACGCACACAAACCTGCATGCGCCTTGCGCCGCCTCTCCTATTCTCTCACGGCGTTACCGGACCCGTCCTTCCTGCGCGCCACTCACCGCCGCAATGCCTCCCGTCATATGACCTCGTTCCCTGTGCTTCCACCGCTTCATTCAGTTGCTTGACAACCCTTTCTCCCACGCCCCGCGCACACCGCGTTCTCCCGACTCCCTCACCAAACACCCGCCTCCAAAGCGAAGCAACCCAGCCTTCCCGTTTCCCGTGCCCCCGCGCTCGCTGTTCGCGTCTGCTGACTCGTTGCCTCAGTGGCGCTCTAAATAGAGCCTCTGCAAGATGGTTGTACGCCATTCCCTCTCCACTGTTGTCGCTTGCCGCTCCCCTGCTCCACTCGGTTTGTTCCCGTTCGGCCGCTGTGCCGGCCAGGTTTCCACTCCATACGTGTCGGTCCCTTCCGCACCGCACATCTTCCGGAGCGCACTCGAAGCCGCTCCCCTCCCACCAGAACCCCGACCTTTTGTCCAGCGGCCGTCCTTTCGCCGCCTTCCCACTGGCCGCTCGGCACCCGAGTTCACCTCTGAGCCTTGTGCGGTGTCCAGCTGAAACGTTCGTATTGCTCGCAACTCTTCTCTGAAGGGTGGGCCGCACGACCTCTGCCACACGCACCAAACGCACAGAAGCTCATGGTCCGTCGCATGTCTTTGGTCCTCGAGTTCTGTACTTCAGCACGTCTTCTGCCTGCCTCGTGCGCCTCGACGGCGCCCATGCCCGACTCGCGACTCGTCAAGCTCCGAACCTCTGCAGCACGCGCTCTTTTCTCACAGGTGGCTCGGGTGGTCTGGTATTCAGTTTCCTTCATCGCCACCCACTTCCCTGTCGTCCTTTGTCTCTTCCCGCACGCGTCTCCGCGGGTGCACTGTTTGTTCTTCTTCCTGATGGCCATCGGTGCCCCTTTCTTTCCCTGTTATTCCCTCGTGGTCTCCATCATTCGCGCTCGGTCTCGTCTTTTTGGTGCGCATCACCCCTCCACTCCGCTTTGGCCAGCACGCACCCCTGCGTCCCCGCGGTCGCGTGCGAGTCACGATTCCTCCGCTGCCATGTCGTGTCGCGAAAATGTTCGTGCAGAACCACTGTTTGACTCACCAGCTACGCGTGTTCTTGCGCCAACGCGCGTCTACTCAGCTGGTCCGGGCCCTTTTTCGAGCGCCGGGCGAAAGCGACGACCACGCAGTCTGTCTCGGCGAAGGTCCTCTTCCCGTATCGAGTGTGCCCTTCTTGGTGCGCACCACTTATTTCATTGTGGTTCCAAGCGTACCACCTCGCGCGGGCGCTCCCCCGGCCTACACCCTCGTCCTCGGGCTCACCGAGGCGTCACCCAGGACATGCTCTTCGCACGAAAAATGTGCACAGGTGTCGAGCACGGTGCGCCCGCCAGGCTCAAGCTCCGCCCCGCCACCCGCACCCCCACAAGCCGTTCGTGACACAGAAAGACCCGCGTTGCGCCTTCTGTTTCTCTGTCGTGTTTCCGTCTGGTCCACACTCCGCAATCAGTCCTTCGGCGGGATTGTTCACCACCCGCCGCACCGCACGAGGCAGCCCCCTCTTGCACCTTGATGTTGTGCACGCTGCAGTGCAAATATGTGCTATTTCGGTTGTTCGACTTCACGCACCACACAAGCCCACTCTCCCACCCTCGTGCTTCTCTCTGGCAGCGGGTTCCCCCGCGCCACGTCGCCGTGCACAGACGCCGTTGAAGCTCAGCCCCGCACAGGAACAAGCAACCGTGTTGTCCTCTCGCCCTAGCGCCCGCTGCGCGCGCACTGGCCTGTTCTCTCCCGTTACCACGTTTTTCCCACCTTGGCTCCCACCTCTTGCCTCCGCTCTGCCGGTCCACCGCGTCTTTTTGGTTCCGTCCTCAACCGGCGCCCTCGCTCCCTGTCGTGTCCTAAAAATACCGGTGTCAGCGCACGGCGCGCGCCCGCGCCTGTTGTGGCGGTGTTTGTCCACTTGCTCTGACGCCGTTTCGTTCCGACAGTCTTGTGCTGCTGTTGCCCCAAGCCAGCGTCCCCTGCGACCTCACCCCGACCCCTGTCCCCGCGCCGTGTTGCCGCGCCTTTCACGCTCACAACTCAACCGTATGTCCGACCTCTTTTGCCACCGCTCGCGAACCGTCGGGCGGTCCGTTTCGCAATTCACCATGCACTTGTGATTGTTTCCTTTCCAATGTCCCCCGGCTGTTCCTATCCGCCTTTCGCGCCACACCGTCATCTTCTCATTTGCGCTGCGCCCCACGACTTGTGCAAGAAATCGCCGTTCCCTGCAGCCGCCAACCCTTCCTGGCAACTTTCAATCCGACGCGCGTCCACCACACCGCGTTTCCCATTGTCGCTCAGATTCCACCTTCCTCCCGTCCGTTTTCCTCTCTCGACTCTCCACGTTGGTCCATTCCTGTCGTCTGTCGCCGCGACTCCGCGTTATGTTGCCCCATCGGTCACACGCGCGCCCAGTCCCGCCGGTAGACAATCCTGTCGGCGAACACGTTTACCCGCCACCAGTCCCGGTGTTGTCCCCATGTGTCCAGCGCAACGCCACCGTCGGCCTCTCCCGCTTGTGGTCCGAAATGCCCGTGTAGCGCTCAGCCTTTCTGTGGCCTCGTGTTCTTTTCACGGTCTTACCCATGCGGTTTCTCGTCCTTTTCGGCGCTCCACGCACACAAACCTGCATGCGCCTTGCGCCGCCTCTCCTATTCTCTCACGGCGTTACCGGACCCGTCCTTCCTGCGCGCCACTCACCGCCGCAATGCCTCCCGTCATATGACCTCGTTCCCTGTGCTTCCACCGCTTCATTCAGTTGCTTGACAACCCTTTCTCCCACGCCCCGCGCACACCGCGTTCTCCCGACTCCCTCACCAAACACCCGCCTCCAAAGCGAAGCAACCCAGCCTTCCCGTTTCCCGTGCCCCCGCGCTCGCTGTTCGCGTCTGCTGACTCGTTGCCTCAGTGGCGCTCTAAATAGAGCCTCTGCAAGATGGTTGTACGCCATTCCCTCTCCACTGTTGTCGCTTGCCGCTCCCCTGCTCCACTCGGTTTGTTCCCGTTCGGCCGCTGTGCCGGCCAGGTTTCCACTCCATACGTGTCGGTCCCTTCCGCACCGCACATCTTCCGGAGCGCACTCGAAGCCGCTCCCCTCCCACCAGAACCCCGACCTTTTGTCCAGCGGCCGTCCTTTCGCCGCCTTCCCACTGGCCGCTCGGCACCCGAGTTCACCTCTGAGCCTTGTGCGGTGTCCAGCTGAAACGTTCGTATTGTTCGCAACTCTTCTCTGAAGGGTGGGCCGCACGACCTCTGCCACACGCACCAAACGCACAGAAGCTCATGGTCCGTCGCATGTCTTTGGTCCTCGAGTTCTGTACTTCAGCACGTCTTCTGCCTGCCTCGTGCGCCTCGACGGCGCCCATGCCCGACTCGCGACTCGTCAAGCTCCGAACCTCTGCAGCACGCGCTCTTTTCTCACAGGTGGCTCGGGTGGTCTGGTATTCAGTTTCCTTCATCGCCACCCACTTCCCTGTCGTCCTTTGTCTCTTCCCGCACGCGTCTCCGCGGGTGCACTGTTTGTTCTTCTTCCTGATGGCCATCGGTGCCCCTTTCTTTCCCTGTTATTCCCTCGTGGTCTCCATCATTCGCGCTCGGTCTCGTCTTTTTGGTGCGCATCACCCCTCCACTCCGCTTTGGCCAGCACGCACCCCTGCGTCCCCGCGGTCGCGTGCGAGTCACGATTCCTCCGCTGCCATGTCGTGTCGCGAAAATGTTCGTGCAGAACCACTGTTTGACTCACCAGCTACGCGTGTTCTTGCGCCAACGCGCGTCTACTCAGCTGGTCCGGGCCCTTTTTCGAGCGCCGGGCGAAAGCGACGACCACGCAGTCTGTCTCGGCGAAGGTCCTCTTCCCGTATCGAGTGTGCCCTTCTTGGTGCGCACCACTTATTTCATTGTGGTTCCAAGCGTTCCACCTCGCGCGGGCGCTCCCCCGGCCTACACCCTCGTCCTCGGGCTCACCGAGGCGTCACCCAGGACATGCTCTTCGCACGAAAAATGTGCACAGGTGTCGAGCACGGTGCGCCCGCCAGGCTCAAGCTCCGCCCCGCCACCCGCACCCCCACAAGCCGTTCGTGACACAGAAAGACCCGCGTTGCGCCTTCTGTTTCTCTGTCGTGTTTCCGTCTGGTCCACACTCCGCAATCAGTCCTTCGGCGGGATTGTTCACCACCCGCCGCACCGCACGAGGTAGCCCACCTCTTGCACCTTGATGTTGTGCACGCTGCAGTGCAAATATGTGCTATTTCGGTTGTTCGACTTCACGCACCACACAAGCCCACTCTCCCACCCTCGTGCTTCTCTCTGGCAGCGGGTTCCCCCGCGCCACGTCGCCGTGCACAGACGCCGTTGAAGCTCAGCCCCGCACAGGAACAAGCAACCGTGTTGTCCTCTCGCCCTAGCGCCCGCTGCGCGCGCACTGGCCTGTTCTCTCCCGTTACCACGTTTTTCCCACCTTGGCTCCCACCTCTTGCCTCCGCTCTGCCGGTCCACCGCGTCTTTTTGGTTCCGTCCTCAACCGGCGCCCTCGCTCCCTGTCGTGTCCTAAAAATACCGGTGTCAGCGCACGGCGCGCGCCCGCGCCTGTTGTGGCGGTGTTTGTCCACTTGCTCTGACGCCGTTTCGTTCCGACAGTCTTGTGCTGCTGTTGCCCCAAGCCAGCGTCCCCTGCGACCTCACCCCGACCCCTGTCCCCGCGCCGTGTTGCCGCGCCTTTCACGCTCACAACTCAACCGTATGTCCGACCTCTTTTGCCACCGCTCGCGAACCGTCGGGCGGTCCGTTTCGCAATTCACCATGCACTTGTGATTGTTTCCTTTCCAATGTCCCCCGGCTGTTCCTATCCGCCTTTCGCGCCACACCGTCATCTTCTCATTTGCGCTGCGCCCCACGACTTGTGCAAGAAATCGCCGTTCCCTGCAGCCGCCAACCCTTCCTGGCAACTTTCAATCCGACGCGCGTCCACCACACCGCGTTTCCCATTGTCGCTCAGATTCCACCTTCCTCCCGTCCGTTTTCCTCTCTCGACTCTCCACGTTGGTCCATTCCTGTCGTCTGTCGCCGCGACTCCGCGTTATGTTGCCCCATCGGTCACACGCGCGCCCAGTCCCGCCGGTAGACAATCCTGTCGGCGAACACGTTTACCCGCCACCAGTCCCGGTGTTGTCCCCATGTGTCCAGCGCAACGCCACCGTCGGCCTCTCCCGCTTGTGGTCCGAAATGCCCGTGTAGCGCTCAGCCTTTCTGTGGCCTCGTGTTCTTTTCACGGTCTTACCCATGCGGTTTCTCGTCCTTTTCGGCGCTCCACGCACACAAACCTGCATGCGCCTTGCGCCGCCTCTCCTATTCTCTCACGGCGTTACCGGACCCGTCCTTCCTGCGCGCCACTCACCGCCGCAATGCCTCCCGTCATATGACCTCGTTCCCTGTGCTTCCACCGCTTCATTCAGTTGCTTGACAACCCTTTCTCCCACGCCCCGCGCACACCGCGTTCTCCCGACTCCCTCACCAAACACCCGCCTCCAAAGCGAAGCAACCCAGCCTTCCCGTTTCCCGTGCCCCCGCGCTCGCTGTTCGCGTCTGCTGACTCGTTGCCTCAGTGGCGCTCTAAATAGAGCCTCTGCAAGATGGTTGTACGCCATTCCCTCTCCACTGTTGTCGCTTGCCGCTCCCCTGCTCCACTCGGTTTGTTCCCGTTCGGCCGCTGTGCCGGTCAGGTTTCCACTCCATACGTGTCGGTCCCTTCCGCACCGCACATCTTCCGGAGCGCACTCGAAGCCGCTCCCCTCCCACCAGAACCCCGACCTTTTGTCCAGCGGCCGTCCTTTCGCCGCCTTCCCACTGGCCGCTCGGCACCCGAGTTCACCTCTGAGCCTTGTGCGGTGTCCAGCTGAAACGTTCGTATTGTTCGCAACTCTTCTCTGAAGGGTGGGCCGCACGACCTCTGCCACACGCACCAAACGCACAGAAGCTCATGGTCCGCCGCATGTCTTTGGTCCTCGAGTTCTGTACTTCAGCACGTCTTCTGCCTGCCTCGTGCGCCTCGACGGCGCCCATGCCCGACTCGCGACTCGTCAAGCTCCGAACCTCTGCAGCACGCGCTCTTTTCTCACAGGTGGCTCGGGTGGTCTGGTATTCAGTTTCCTTCATCGCCACCCACTTCCCTGTCGTCCTTTGTCTCTTCCCGCACGCGTCTCCGCGGGTGCACTGTTTGTTCTTCTTCCTGATGGCCATCGGTGCCCCTTTCTTTCCCTGTTATTCCCTCGTGGTCTCCATCATTCGCGCTCGGTCTCGTCTTTTTGGTGCGTATCACCCCTCCACTCCGCTTTGGCCAGCACGCACCCCTGCGTCCCCGCGGTCGCGTGCGAGTCACGATTCCTCCGCTGCCATGTCGTGTCGCGAAAATGTTCGTGCAGAACCACTGTTTGACTCACCAGCTACGCGTGTTCTTGCGCCAACGCGCGTCTACTCAGCTGGTCCGGGCCCTTTTTCGAGCGCCGGGCGAAAGCGACGACCACGCAGTCTGTCTCGGCGAAGGTCCTCTTCCCGTATCGAGTGTGCCCTTCTTGGTGCGCACCACTTATTTCATTGTGGTTCCAAGCGTTCCACCTCGCGCGGGCGCTCCCCCGGCCTACACCCTCGTCCTCGGGCTCACCGAGGCGTCACCCAGGACATGCTCTTCGCACGAAAAATGTGCACAGGTGTCGAGCACGGTGCGCCCGCCAGGCTCAAGCTCCGCCCCGCCACCCGCACCCCCACAAGCCGTTCGTGACACAGAAAGACCCGCGTTGCGCCTTCTGTTTCTCTGTCGTGTTTCCGTCTGGTCCACACTCCGCAATCAGTCCTTCGGCGGGATTGTTCACCACCCGCCGCACCGCACGAGGTAGCCCACCTCTTGCACCTTGATGTTGTGCACGCTGCAGTGCAAATATGTGCTATTTCGGTTGTTCGACTTCACGCACCACACAAGCCCACTCTCCCACCCTCGTGCTTCTCTCTGGCAGCGGGTTCCCCCGCGCCACGTCGCCGTGCACAGACGCCGTTGAAGCTCAGCCCCGCACAGGAACAAGCAACCGTGTTGTCCTCTCGCCCTAGCGCCCGCTGCGCGCGCACTGGCCTGTTCTCTCCCGTTACCACGTTTTTCCCACCTTGGCTCCCACCTCTTGCCTCCGCTCTGCCGGTCCACCGCGTCTTTTTGGTTCCGTCCTCAACCGGCGCCCTCGCTCCCTGTCGTGTCCTAAAAATACCGGTGTCAGCGCACGGCGCGCGCCCGCGCCTGTTGTGGCGGTGTTTGTCCACTTGCTCTGACGCCGTTTCGTTCCGACAGTCTTGTGCTGCTGTTGCCCCAAGCCAGCGTCCCCTGCGACCTCACCCCGACCCCTGTCCCCGCGCCGTGTTGCCGCGCCTTTCACGCTCACAACTCAACCGTATGTCCGACCTCTTTTGCCACCGCTCGCGAACCGTCGGGCGGTCCGTTTCGCAATTCACCATGCACTTGTGATTGTTTCCTTTCCAATGTCCCCCGGCTGTTCCTATCCGCCTTTCGCGCCACACCGTCATCTTCTCATTTGCGCTGCGCCCCACGACTTGTGCAAGAAATCGCCGTTCCCTGCAGCCGCCAACCCTTCCTGACAACTTTCAATCCGTCGCGCGTCCACCACACCGCGTTTCCCATTGTCGCTCAGATTCCACCTTCCTCCCGTCCGTTTTCCTCTCTCGGCTCTCCACGTTGGTCCATTCCTGTCGTCTGTCGCCGCGACTCCGCGTTATGTTGGCCCACCGGTCACACGCGCGCCCAGTCCCGCCGGTAGACAATCCTGTCGGCGAACACGTTTACCCGCCACCAGTCCCGGTGTTGTCCCCATGTGTCCAGCGCAACGCCACCGTCGGCCTCTCCCGCTTGTGGTCCGAAATGCCCGTGTAGCGCTCAGCCTTTCTGTGGCCTCGTGTTCTTTTCACGGTCTTACCCATGCGGTTTCTCGTCCTTTTCGGCGCTCCACGCACACAAACCTGCATGCGCCTTGCGCCGCCTCTCCTATTCTCTCACGGCGTTACCGGACCCGTCCTTCCTGCGCGCCACTCACCGCCGCAATGCCTCCCGTCATATGACCTCGTTCCCTGTGCTTCCACCGCTTCATTCAGTTGCTTGACAACCCTTTCTCCCACGCCCCGCGCACACCGCGTTCTCCCGACTCCCTCACCAAACACCCGCCTCCAAAGCGAAGCAACCCAGCCTTCCCGTTTCCCGTGCCCCCGCGCTCGCTGTTCGCGTCTGCTGACTCGTTGCCTCAGTGGCGCTCTAAATAGAGCCTCTGCAAGATGGTTGTACGCCATTCCCTCTCCACTGTTGTCGCTTGCCGCTCCCCTGCTCCACTCGGTTTGTTCCCGTTCGGCCGCTGTGCCGGTCAGGTTTCCACTCCATACGTGTCGGTCCCTTCCGCACCGCACATCTTCCGGAGCGCACTCGAAGCCGCTCCCCTCCCACCAGAACCCCGACCTTTTGTCCAGCGGCCGTCCTTTCGCCGCCTTCCCACAGGCCGCTCGGCACCCGAGTTCACCTCTGAGCCTTGTGCGGTGTCCAGTTGAAACGTTCGTATTGTTCGCAACTCTTCTCTGAAGGGTGGGCCGCACGACCTCTGCCACACGCACCAAACGCACAGAAGCTCATGGTCCGCCGCATGTCTTTGGTCCTCGAGTTCTGTACTTCAGCACGTCTTCTGCCTGCCTCGTGCGCCTCGACGGCGCCCATGCCCGACTCGCGACTCGTCAAGCTCCGAACCTCTGCAGCACGCGCTCTTTTCTCACAGGTGGCTCGGGTGGTCTGGTATTCAGTTTCCTTCATCGCCACCCACTTCCCTGTCGTCCTTTGTCTCTTCCCGCACGCGTCTCCGCGGGTGCACTGTTTGTTCTTCTTCCTGATGGCCATCGGTGCCCCTTTCTTTCCCTGTTATTCCCTCGTGGTCTCCATCATTCGCGCTCGGCCTCGTCTTTTTGGTGCGTATCACCCCTCCACTCCGCTTTGGCCAGCACGCACCCCTGCGTCCCCGCGGTCGCGTGCGAGTCACGATTCCTCCGCTGCCATGTCGTGTCGCGAAAATGTTCGTGCAGAACCACTGTTTGACTCACCAGCTACGCGTGTTCTTGCGCCAACGCGCGTCTACTCAGCTGGTCCGGGCCCTTTTTCGAGCGCCGGGCGAAAGCGACGACCACGCAGTCTGTCTCGGCGAAGGTCCTCTTCCCGTATCGAGTGTGCCCTTCTTGGTGCGCACCACTTATTTCATTGTGGTTCCAAGCGTACCACCTCGCGCGGGCGCTCCCCCGGCCTACACCCTCGTCCTCGGGCTCACCGAGGCGTCACCCAGGACATGCTCTTCGCACGAAAAATGTGCACAGGTGTCGAGCACGGTGCGCCCGCCAGGCTCAAGCTCCGCCCCGCCACCCGCACCCCCACAAGCCGTTCGTGACACAGAAAGACCCGCGTTGCGCCTTCTGTTTCTCTGTCGTGTTTCCGTCTGGTCCACACTCCGCAATCAGTCCTTCGGCGGGATTGTTCACCACCCGCCGCACCGCACGAGGTAGCCCACCTCTTGCACCTTGATGTTGTGCACGCTGCAGTGCAAATATGTGCTATTTCGGTTGTTCGACTTCACGCACCACACAAGCCCACTCTCCCACCCTCGTGCTTCTCTCTGGCAGCGGGTTCCCCCGCGCCACGTCGCCGTGCACAGACGCCGTTGAAGCTCAGCCCCGCACAGGAACAAGCAACCGTGTTGTCCTCTCGCCCTAGCGCCCGCTGCGCGCGCACTGGCCTGTTCTCTCCCGTTACCACGTTTTTCCCACCTTGGCTCCCACCTCTTGCCTCCGCTCTGCCGGTCCACCGCGTCTTTTTGGTTCCGTCCTCAACCGGCGCCCTCGCTCCCTGTCGTGTCCTAAAAATACCGGTGTCAGCGCACGGCGCGCGCCCGCGCCTGTTGCGGCGGTGTTTGTCCACTTGCTCTGACGCCGTTTCGTTCCGACAGTCTTGTGCTGCTGTTGCCCCAAGCCAGCGTCCCCTACGACCTCACCCCGACCCCTGTCCCCGCGCCGTGTTGCCGCGCCTTTCACGCTCACAACTCAACCGTATGTCCGACCTCTTTTGCCACCGCTCGCGAACCGTCGGGCGGTCCGTTTCGCAATTCACCATGCACTTGTGATTGTTTCCTTTCCAATGTCCCCCGGCTGTTCCTATCCGCCTTTCGCGCCACACCGTCATCTTCTCATTTGCGCTGCGCCCCACGACTTGTGCAAGAAATCGCCGTTCCCTGCAGCCGCCAACCCTTCCTGACAACTTTCAATCCGTCGCGCGTCCACCACACCGCGTTTCCCATTGTCGCTCAGATTCCACCTTCCTCCCGTCCGTTTTCCTCTCTCGACTCTCCACGTTGGTCCATTCCTGTCGTCTGTCGCCGCGACTCCGCGTTATTGTGCCCCATCGGTCACACGCGCGCCCAGCCCCGCCGGTAGACAATCCTGTCGGCGAACACGTTTACCCGCCACCAGTCCCGGTGTTGTCCCCATGTGTCCAGCGCAACGCCACCGTCGGCCTCTCCCGCTTGTGGTCCGAAATGCCCGTGTAGCGCTCAGCCTTTCTGTGGCCTCGTGTTCTTTTCACGGTCTTACCCATCGGTTTCTCGTCCTTTTCGCCGCTCCACGCACACAAACCTGCATGCGCCTTGCGCCGCCTCTCCTATTCTCTCACGGCGTTACCGGACCCGTCCTTCCTGCGCGCCACTCACCGCCGCAATGCCTCCCGTCATATGACCTCGTTCCCTGTGCTTCCACCGCTTCATTCAGTTGCTTGACAACCCTTTCTCCCACGCCCCGCGCACACCGCGTTCTCCCGACTCCCTCACCAAACACCCGCCTCCAAAGCGAAGCAACCCAGCCTTCCCGTTTCCCGTGCCCCCGCGCTCGCTGTTCGCGTCTGCTGACTCGTTGCCTCAGTGGCGCTCTAAATAGAGCCTCTGCAAGATGGTTGTACGCCATTCCCTCTCCACTGTTGTCGCTTGCCGCTCCCCTGCTCCACTCGGTTTGTTCCCGTTCGACCGCTGTGCCGGCCAGGTTTCCACTCCATACGTGTCGGTCCCTTCCGCACCGCACATCTTCCGGAGCGCACTCGAAGCCGCTCCCCTCCCACCAGAACCCCGACCTTTTGTCCAGCGGCCGTCCTTTCGCCGCCTTCCCACTGGCCGCTCGGCACCCGAGTTCACCTCTGAGCCTTGTGCGGTGTCCAGTTGAAACGTTCGTATTGTTCGCAACTCTTCTCTGAAGGTTGGGCCGCACGACCTCTGCCACACGCACCAAACGCACAGAAGCTCATGGTCCGCCGCATGTCTTTGGTTCTCGAGTTCTGTACTTCAGCACGTCTTTTGCCTGCCTCGTGCGCCTCGACGGCGCCCATGCCCGACTCGCGACTCGTCAAGCTCCGAACCTCTGCAGCACGCGCTCTTTTCTCACAGGTGTCTCGGGTGGTCTGGTATTCAGTTTCCTTCATCGCCACCCACTTCCCTGTCGTCCTTTGTCTCTTCCCGCACGCGTCTCCGCGGGTGCACTGTTTGTTCTTCTTCCTGATGGCCATCGGTGCCCCTTTCTTTCCCTGTTATTCCCTCGTGGTCTCCATCATTCGCGCTCGGCCTCGTCTTTTTGTTGCGCATCACCCCTCCACTCCGCTTTGGCCAGCACGCACCCCTGCGTCCCCGCGGTCGCGTGCGAGTCACGATTCCTCCGCTGCCATGTCGTGTCGCGAAAATGTTCGTGCAGAACCACTGTTTGACTCACCAGCTACGCGTGTTCTTGCGCCAACGCGCGTCTACTCAGCTGGTCCGGGCCCTTTTTCGAGCGCCGGGCGAAAGCGACGACCACGCAGTCTGTCTCGGCGAAGGTCCTCTTCCCGTATCGAGTGTGCCCTTCTTGGTGCGCACCACTTATTTCATTGTGGTTCCAAGCGTACCACCTCGCGCGGGCGCTCCCCCGGCCTACACCCTCGTCCTCGGGCTCACCGAGGCGTCACCCAGGACATGCTCTTCGCACGAAAAATGTGCACAGGTGTCGAGCACGGTGCGCCCGCCAGGCTCAAGCTCCGCCCCGCCACCCGCACACCCACAAGCCGTTCGTGACACAGAAAGACCCGCGTTGCGCCTTCTGTTTCTCTGTCGTGTTTCCGTCTGGTCCACACTCCGCAATCAGTCCTTCGGCGGGATTGTTCACCACCCGCCGCACCGCACGAGGTAGCCCACCTCTTGCACCTTGATGTTGTGCACGCTGCAGTGCAAATATGTGCTATTTCGGTTGTTCGACTTCACGCACCACACAAGCCCACTCTCCCACCCTCGTGCTTCTCTCTGGCAGCGGGTTCCCCCGCGCCACGTCGCCGTGCACAGACGCCGTTGAAGCTCAGCCCCGCACAGGAACAAGCAACCGTGTTGTCCTCTCGCCCTAGCGCCCGCTGCGCGCGCACTGGCCTGTTCTCTCCCGTTACCACGTTTTTCCCACCTTGGCTCCCACCTCTTGCCTCCGCTCTGCCGGTCCACCGCGTCTTTTTGGTTCCGTCCTCAACCGGCGCCCTCGCTCCCTGTCGTGTCCTAAAAATACCGGTGTCAGCGCACGGCGCGCGCCCGCGCCTGTTGCGGCGGTGTTTGTCCACTTGCTCTGACGCCGTTTCGTTCCGACAGTCTTGTGCTGCTGTTGCCCCAAGCCAGCGTCCCCTACGACCTCACCCCGACCCCTGTCCCCGCGCCGTGTTGCCGCGCTTTTCACGCTCACAACTCAACCGTATGTCCGACCTCTTTTGCCACCGCTCGCGAACCGTCGGGCGGTCCGTTTCGCAATTCACCATGCACTTGTGATTGTTTCCTTTCCAATGTCCCCCGGCTGTTCCTATCCGCCTTTCGCGCCACACCGTCATCTTCTCATTTGCGCTGCGCCCCACGACTTGTGCAAGAAATCGCCGTTCCCTGCAGCCGCCAACCCTTCCTGACAACTTTCAATCCGTCGCGCGTCCACCACACCGCGTTTCCCATTGTCGCTCAGATTCCACCTTCCTCCCGTCCGTTTTCCTCTCTCGACTCTCCACGTTGGTCCATTCCTGTCGTCTGTCGCCGCGACTCCGCGTTATGTTGCCCCATCGGTCACACGCGCGCCCAGTCCCGCCGGTAGACAATCCTGTCGGCGAACACGTTTACCCGCCACCAGTCCCGGTGTTGTCCCCATGTGTCCAGCGCAACGCCACCGTCGGCCTCTCCCGCTTGTGGTCCGAAATGCCCGTGTAGCGCTCAGCCTTTCTGTGGCCTCGTGTTCTTTTCACGGTCTTACCCATGCGGTTTCTCGTCCTTTTCGCCGCTCCACGCACACAAACCTGCATGCGCCTTGCGCCGCCTCTCCTATTCTCTCACGGCGTTACCGGACCCGTCCTTCCTGCGCGCCACTCACCGCCGCAATGCCTCCCGTCATATGACCTCGTTCCCTGTGCTTCCACCGCTTCATTCAGTTGCTTGACAACCCTTTCTCCCACGCCCCGCGCACACCGCGTTCTCCCGACTCCCTCACCAAACACCCGCCTCCAAAGCGAAGCAACCCAGCCTTCCCGTTTCCCGTGCCCCCGCGCTCGCTGTTCGCGTCTGCTGACTCGTTGCCTCAGTGGCGCTCTAAATAGAGCCTCTGCAAGATGGTTGTACGCCATTCCCTCTCCACTGTTGTCGCTTGCCGCTCCCCTGCTCCACTCGGTTTGTTCCCGTTCGACCGCTGTGCCGGCCAGGTTTCCACTCCATACGTGTCGGTCCCTTCCGCACCGCACATCTTCCGGAGCGCACTCGAAGCCGCTCCCCTCCCACCAGAACCCCGACCTTTTGTCCAGCGGCCGTCCTTTCGCCGCCTTCCCACTGGCCGCTCGGCACCCGAGTTCACCTCTGAGCCTTGTGCGGTGTCCAGTTGAAACGTTCGTATTGTTCGCAACTCTTCTCTGAAGGGTGGGCCGCACGACCTCTGCCACACGCACCAAACGCACAGAAGCTCATGGTCCGCCGCATGTCTTTGGTTCTCGAGTTCTGTACTTCAGCACGTCTTCTGCCTGCCTCGTGCGCCTCGACGGCGCCCATGCCCGACTCGCGACTCGTCAAGCTCCGAACCTCTGCAGCACGCGCTCTTTTCTCACAGGTGTCTCGGGTGGTCTGGTATTCAGTTTCCTTCATCGCCACCCACTTCCCTGTCGTCCTTTGTCTCTTCCCGCACGCGTCTCCGCGGGTGCATTGTTTGTTCTTCTTCCTGATGGCCATCGGTGCCCCTTTCTTTCCCTGTTATTCCCTCGTGGTCTCCATCATTCGCGCTCGGCCTCGTCTTTTTGGTGCGCATCACCCCTCCACTCCGCTTTGGCCAGCACGCACCCCTGCGTCCCCGCGGTCGCGTGCGAGTCACGATTCCTCCGCTGCCATGTCGTGTCGCGAAAATGTTCGTGCAGAACCACTGTTTGACTCACCAGCTACGCGTGTTCTTGCGCCAACGCGCGTCTACTCAGCTGGTCCGGGCCCTTTTTCGAGCGCCGGGCGAAAGCGACGACCACGCAGTCTGTCTCGGCGAAGGTCCTCTTCCCGTATCGAGTGTGCCCTTCTTGGTGCGCACCACTTATTTCATTGTGGTTCCAAGCGTTCCACCTCGCGCGGGCGCTCCCCCGGCCTACACCCTCGTCCTCGGGCTCACCGAGGCGTCACCCAGGACATGCTCTTCGCACGAAAAATGTGCACAGGTGTCGAGCACGGTGCGCCCGCCAGGCTCAAGCTCCGCCCCGCCACCCGCACCCCACAAGCCGTTCGTGACACAGAAAGACCCGCGTTGCGCCTTCTGTTTCTCTGTCGTGTTTCCGTCTGGTCCACACTCCGCAATCACTCCTTCGGCGGGATTGTTCACCACCCGCCGCACCGCACGAGGTAGCCCACCTCTTGCACCTTGATGTTGTGCACGCTGCAGTGCAAATATGTGCTATTTCGGTTGTTCGACTTCACGCACCACACAAGCCCACTCTCCCACCCTCGTGCTTCTCTCTGGCAGCGGGTTCCCCCGCGCCACGTCGCCGTGCACAGACGCCGTTGAAGCTCAGCCCCGCACAGGAACAAGCAACCGTGTTGTCCTCTCGCCCTAGCGCCCGCTGCGCGCGCACTGGCCTGTTCTCTCCCGTTACCACGTTTTTCCCACCTTGGCTCCCACCTCTTGCCTCCGCTCTGCCGGTCCACCGCGTCTTTTTGGTTCCGTCCCCAACCGGCGCCCTCGCTCCCTGTCGTGTCCTAAAAATACCGGTGTCAGCGCACGGCGCGCGCCCGCGCCTGTTGTGGCGGTGTTTGTCCACTTGCTCTGACGCCGTTTCGTTCCGACAGTCTTGTGCTGCTGTTGCCCCAAGCCAGCGTCCCCTGCGACCTCACCCCGACCCCTGTCCCCGCGCCGTGTTGCCGCGCCTTTCACGCTCACAACTCAACCGTATGTCCGACCTCTTTTGCCACCGCTCGCGAACCGTCGGGCGGTCCGTTTCGCAATTCACCATGCACTTGTGATTGTTTCCTTTCCAATGTCCCCCGGCTGTTCCTATCCGCCTTTCGCGCCACACCGTCATCTTCTCATTTGCGCTGCGCCCCACGACTTGTGCAAGAAATCGCCGTTCCCTTCAGCCGCCAACCCTTCCTGGCAACTTTCAATCCGACGCGCGTCCACCACACCGCGTTTCCCATTGTCGCTCAGATTCCACCTTCCTCCCGTCCGTTTTCCTCTCTCGACTCTCCACGTTGGTCCATTCCTGTCGTCTGTCGCCGCGACTCCGCGTTATGTTGCCCCATCGGTCACACGCGCGCCCAGTCCCGCCGGTAGACAATCCTGTCGGCGAACACGTTTACCCGCCACCAGTCCCGGTGTTGTCCCCATGTGTCCAGCGCAACGCCACCGTCGGCCTTTCCCGCTTGTGGTCCGAAATGCCCGTGTAGCGCTCAGCCTTTCTGTGGCCTCGTGCTCTTTTCACGGTCTTACCCATGCGGTTTCTCGTCCTTTTCGGCGCTCCACGCACACAAACCTGCATGCGCCTTGCGCCGCCTCTCCTATTCTCTCACGGCGTTACCGGACCCGTCCTTCCTGCGCGCCACTCACCGCCGCAATGCCTCCCGTCATATGACCTCGTTCCCTGTGCTTCCACCGCTTCATTCAGTTGCTTGACAACCCTTTCTCCCACGCCCCGCGCACACCGCGTTCTCCCGACTCCCTCACCAAACACCCGCCTCCAAAGCGAAGCAACCCAGCCTTCCCGTTTCCCGTGCCCCCGCGCTCGCTGTTCGCGTCTGCTGACTCGTTGCCTCAGTGGCGCTCTAAATAGAGCCTCTGCGAGATGGTTGTACGCCATTCCCTCTCCACTGTTGTCGCTTGCCGCTCCCCTGCTCCACTCGGTTTGTTCCCGTTCGACCGCTGTGCCGGCCAGGTTTCCACTCCATACGTGTCGGTCCCTTCCGCACCGCACATCTTCCGGAGCGCACTCGAAGCCGCTCCCCTCCCACCAGAACCCCGACCTTTTGTCCAGCGGCCGTCCTTTCGCCGCCTTCCCACTGGCCGCTCGGCACCCGAGTTTACCTCTGAGCCTTGTGCGGTGTCCAGTTGAAACGTTCGTATTGTTCGCAACTCTTCTCTGAAGGGTGGGCCGCACGACCTCTGCCACACGCACCAAACGCACAGAAGCTCATGGTCCGCCGCATGTCTTTGGTTCTCGAGTTCTGTACTTCAGCACGTCTTCTGCCTGCCTCGTGCGCCTCGACGGCGCCCATGCCCGACTCGCGACTCGTCAAGCTCCGAACCTCTGCAGCACGCGCTCTTTTCTCACAGGTGTCTCGGGTGGTCTGGTATTCAGTTTCCTTCATCGCCACCCACTTCCCTGTCGTCCTTTGTCTCTTCCCGCACGCGTCTCCGCGGGTGCACTGTTTGTTCTTCTTCCTGATGGCCATCGGTGCCCCTTTCTTTCCCTGTTATTCCCTCGTGGTCTCCATCATTCGCGCTCGGCCTCGTCTTTTTGGTGCGCATCACCCCTCCACTCCGCTTTGGCCAGCACGCACCCCTGCGTCCCCGCGGTCGCGTGCGAGTCACGATTCCTCCGCTGCCATGTCGTGTCGCGAAAATGTTCGTGCAGAACCACTGTTTGACTCACCAGCTACGCGTGTTCTTGCGCCAACGCGCGTCTACTCAGCTGGTCCGGGCCCTTTTTCGAGCGCCGGGCGAAAGCGACGACCACGCAGTCTGTCTCGGCGAAGGTCCTCTTCCCGTATCGAGTGTGCCCTTCTTGGTGCGCACCACTTATTTCATTGTGGTTCCAAGCGTTCCACCTCGCGCGGGCGCTCCCCCGGCCTACACCCTCGTCCTCGGGCTCACCGAGGCGTCACCCAGGACATGCTCTTCGCACGAAAAATGTGCACAGGTGTCGAGCACGGTGCGCCCGCCAGGCTCAAGCTCCGCCCCGCCACCCGCACCCCCACAAGCCGTTCGTGACACAGAAAGACCCGCGTTGCGCCTTCTGTTTCTCTGTCGTGTTTCCGTCTGGTCCACACTCCGCAATCACTCCTTCGGCGGGATTGTTCACCACCCGCCGCACCGCACGAGGTAGCCCACCTCTTGCACCTTGATGTTGTGCACGCTGCAGTGCAAATATGTGCTATTTCGGTTGTTCGACTTCACGCACCACACAAGCCCACTCTCCCACCCTCGTGCTTCTCTCTGGCAGCGGGTTCCCCCGCGCCACGTCGCCGTGCACAGACGCCGTTGAAGCTCAGCCCCGCACAGGAACAAGCAACCGTGTTGTCCTCTCGCCCTAGCGCCCGCTGCGCGCGCACTGGCCTGTTCTCTCCCGTTACCACGTTTTTCCCACCTTGGCTCCCACCTCTTGCCTCCGCTCTGCCGGTCCACCGCGTCTTTTTGGTTCCGTCCCCAACCGGCGCCCTCGCTCCCTGTCGTGTCCTAAAAATACCGGTGTCAGCGCACGGCGCGCGCCCGCGCCTGTTGTGGCGGTGTTTGTCCACTTGCTCTGACGCCGTTTCGTTCCGACAGTCTTGTGCTGCTGTTGCCCCAAGCCAGCGTCCCCTGCGACCTCACCCCGACCCCTGTCCCCGCGCCGTGTTGCCGCGCCTTTCACGCTCACAACTCAACCGTATGTCCGACCTCTTTTGCCACCGCTCGCGAACCGTCGGGCGGTCCGTTTCGCAATTCACCATGCACTTGTGATTGTTTCCTTTCCAATGTCCCCCGGCTGTTCCTATCCGCCTTTCGCGCCACACCGTCATCTTCTCATTTGCGCTGCGCCCCACGACTTGTGCAAGAAATCGCCGTTCCCTTCAGCCGCCAACCCTTCCTGGCAACTTTCAATCCGACGCGCGTCCACCACACCGCGTTTCCCATTGTCGCTCAGATTCCACCTTCCTCCCGTCCGTTTTCCTCTCTCGACTCTCCACGTTGGTCCATTCCTGTCGTCTGTCGCCGCGACTCCGCGTTATGTTGCCCCATCGGTCACACGCGCGCCCAGTCCCGCCGGTAGACAATCCTGTCGGCGAACACGTTTACCCGCCACCAGTCCCGGTGTTGTCCCCATGTGTCCAGCGCAACGCCACCGTCGGCCTTTCCCGCTTGTGGTCCGAAATGCCCGTGTAGCGCTCAGCCTTTCTGTGGCCTCGTGCTCTTTTCACGGTCTTACCCATGCGGTTTCTCGTCCTTTTCGGCGCTCCACGCACACAAACCTGCATGCGCCTTGCGCCGCCTCTCCTATTCTCTCACGGCGTTACCGGACCCGTCCTTCCTGCGCGCCACTCACCGCCGCAATGCCTCCCGTCATATGACCTCGTTCCCTGTGCTTCCACCGCTTCATTCAGTTGCTTGACAACCCTTTCTCCCACGCCCCGCGCACACCGCGTTCTCCCGACTCCCTCACCAAACACCCGCCTCCAAAGCGAAGCAACCCAGCCTTCCCGTTTCCCGTGCCCCCGCGCTCGCTGTTCGCGTCTGCTGACTCGTTGCCTCAGTGGCGCTCTAAATAGAGCCTCTGCGAGATGGTTGTACGCCATTCCCTCTCCACTGTTGTCGCTTGCCGCTCCCCTGCTCCACTCGGTTTGTTCCCGTTCGACCGCTGTGCCGGCCAGGTTTCCACTCCATACGTGTCGGTCCCTTCCGCACCGCACATCTTCCGGAGCGCACTCGAAGCCGCTCCCCTCCCACCAGAACCCCGACCTTTTGTCCAGCGGCCGTCCTTTCGCCGCCTTCCCACTGGCCGCTCGGCACCCGAGTTTACCTCTGAGCCTTGTGCGGTGTCCAGTTGAAACGTTCGTATTGTTCGCAACTCTTCTCTGAAGGGTGGGCCGCACGACCTCTGCCACACGCACCAAACGCACAGAAGCTCATGGTCCGCCGCATGTCTTTGGTTCTCGAGTTCTGTACTTCAGCACGTCTTCTGCCTGCCTCGTGCGCCTCGACGGCGCCCATGCCCGACTCGCGACTCGTCAAGCTCCGAACCTCTGCAGCACGCGTTCTTTTCTCACAGGTGTCTCGGGTGGTCTGGTATTCAGTTTCCTTCATCGCCACCCACTTCCCTGTCGTCCTTTGCCTCTTCCCGCACGCGTCTCCGCGGGTGCACTGTTTGTTCTTCTTCCTGATGGCCATCGGTGCCCCTTTCTTTCCCTGTTATTCCCTAGTGGTCTCCATCATTCGCGCTCGGTCTCGTCTTTTTGGTGCGTATCACCCCTCCACTCCGCTTTGGCCAGCTCGCACCCCTGCGTCCCCGCGGTCGCGTGCGAGTCACGATTCCTCCGCTGCCATGTCGTGTCGCGAAAATGTTCGTGCAGAACCACTGTTTGACTCACCAGCTACGCGTGTTCTTGCGCCAACGCGCGTCTACTCAGCTGGTCCGGGCCCTTTTTCGAGCGCCGGGCGAAAGCGACGACCACGCAGTCTGTCTCGGCGAAGGCCCTCTTCCCGTATCGAGTGTGCCCTTCTTGGTGCGCACCACTTATTTCATTGTGGTTCCAAGCGTTCCACCTCGCGCGGGCGCTCCCCCGGCCTACACCCTCGTCCTCGGGCTCACCGAGGCGTCACCCAGGACATGCTCTTCGCACGAAAAATGTGCACAGGTGTCGAGCACGGTGCGCCCGCCAGGCTCAAGCTCCGCCCCGCCACCCGCACCCCCACAAGCCGTTCGTGACACAGAAAGACCCGCGTTGTGCCTTCTGTTTCTCTGTCGTGTTTCCGTCTGGTCCACACTCCGCAATCAGTCCTTCGGCGGGATTGTTCACCACCCGCCGCACCGCACGAGGTAGCCCACCTCTTGCACCTTGATGTTGTGCACGCTGCAGTGCAAATATGTGCTATTTCGGTTGTTCGACTTCACGCACCACACAAGCCCACTCTCCCACCCTCGTGCTTCTCTCTGGCAGCGGGTTCCCCCGCGCCACGTCGCCGTGCACAGACGCCGTTGAAGCTCAGCCCCGCACAGGAACAAGCAACCGTGTTGTCCTCTCGCCCTAGCGCCCGCTGCGCGCGCACTGTCCCTCCCACATATCTCTTCCTTGTTTTACAGCTGTCCTCCCATTCCTCTTTGCCCTCCCGGTCAGTAGACTGGTGAGTCCCCGTTCGGTGTTTTCGCAACTTCGCCCCTGCTGTGTGCCGCACACCGTGCTCCCCTGCACCCCGCGCTCTCCCGTTCCTCCCGCTTCGCACATGCCGGGAGGAACAGACTCTCTTTCCGCCCAAGCGTCCCCCGATTTCCCGTGCGCCTCCCTTTTCGCATCGTTTTCGTCCATGTTTGCGGAGGTCGGGCGCAGACCGAAGTCGTCCTTACCCGCGACAGCTGGTTTCTTACCCTGCCGAACAAACCTTGCCTTACATCTGCGTTTTCCGCATTCGCCGTCGTTCCCTCGCCTGTCAGGACCTCTGTTCCTGTTTCCTGCTTTGCGCCCTCTCCGCGCGCGGACTATCTGCGTCCACTCACACCGCGCGCGCGTGCCGGCCCCTCGTGTCACCGACCCTGTTCCTTTCCTGCAAAAAACGCGCGAGCAGCGCTCTGCAGGCCCTGATCCGAACGCTCTGTGAGTCATCAGGGGCCAAAGTGCCACCACGTGGCTCGCGCACGCTTCGCTTGCGAAGTGTTACCACGTGGAACGGTGTTGCAACGCCCGGGCGGATCATGGCGCGCTTGCCTGCTGCGATTGCGAGCCGGTCCCGTTGTCGCCGCCCGGGCCGGGTCTCATGCGAGATTTTTGCGGCGCGCTTGCCGTCTACAAGAGTCCGTGCGCGAGTGCCGGAAGCTGCTTCTCTTAGACCCTGGGACCTCGGGCGTGTGGAAGCGGGGTGCTGTCGCAGCACCGGCGCTGTGAAGGTGGAAAGGGCCCTCGCAGGCGACAAAGCAAGCACGCACGCTTGCTTTCGAGACGCACGGCGCGGCGCAAGCGTGGCAGACAGGCGGCGAGGGGGCACATACGGCAAGGGCGCGGGGGCAGCTCGGGAGGGGAACTACTGGGAGGCGGGGGCGAGGAAAAGCGACGTGGGGCGTGCGGGGGGGTAAGCGAGCCGCGGCGCGGGACCGCGATCGCTCGGAGGGGACGCGCGGCACCGGACCGGGCAGCAGCGGCGAAGACGCTGAGCGCAACGCGGGCGGAAAGAAACAGCTAGTTTGAATGCTGTGCCCCAGTGCGCTCAGCGAAAGCGGCGCGTCGGGCAACGGGGGGGAGGCCTGTGTTTGCATGCGTGGTCCTTCGGTGGTTTTGGAAGCGGCGCCGCGGGACGAGGATGACAGTGCACACGGAGAAGGAGACAGGCCGCACGGGAATACTGGACAGCGGGCGAAAGAACTTTGGGGACAGTCTTCGGCAACTGCAGGGGGCAAGGCGGTGGCGCCTGACGACGGCACTCGTAGGATGAAAGTTCGGGGCAAACGGGCGCGAGTGGCGCGGGGTGGGGGGCACGCGGAGCGGAGGGCGCCAGGGGCGAACAGGTCGATTGAATGAAGGTTGAGGGGGGAATGATGAGCCTCACTCTCTTAGCGCGCCTGCTCGCGGGACTCGGCGGAAGGGAATGCGAAGTAGTAGCAGCAAAGGCGTCGAAGACGCAGGACGCGATAGCGCTGTGCAAGAAGGCGCGCGCTTTTAGGCGAGGCACAGCGCGCGTTGAAGCGCGCGTGGGACATTGGCAGGCAGGCAGTGAATGCGACAGCCACGTACGCAGGTATTGCGGTCAGACGCGAAGGGAGTGAGCACACGGGTCGCAGAGGGGAATTTGGCACTGACGACGGAAGAGCGAGAAGAGGCCCGAGGACCAAGGGACCTCGCGAAGCTGGGACAGGGCGCGGCCAGCGAGCTGCTGGACCAACGGGCAAACGCGACGAGCGTCGCGCGGCAGGCGACAAAGCAAGCACGCACGCTTGCTGTCGAGACGCGCGGCGCGGCGCAAGCGTGGCAGACAGGCGGCGAGGGGCCACATACGGCAAGGGCGCGGGGGCAGCTCGGGAGGGGAACTACTGGGAGGCGGGGGCGAGGAAAAGCGACGTGGGGCGTGCGGGGGGGTAAGCGAGCCGCGGCGCGGGACCGCGATCGCTCGGAGGGGACGAGCGGCACCGGACCGGGCAGCAGCGGCGAAGACGCTGAGCGCAACGCGGGCGGAAAGAAACAGCTAGTTTGAATGCTGTGCCCCAGTGCGCTCAGCGAAAGCGGCGCGTCGGGCAACGGGGGGGAGGCCTGTGTTTGCATGCGTGGTCCTTCGGTGGTTTTGGAAGCGGCGCCGCGGGACGAGGATGACAGTGCACACGGAGAAGGAGACAGGCCGCACGGGAATACTGGACAGCGGGCGAAAGAACTTTGGGGACAGTCTTCGGCAACTGCAGGGGGCAAGGCGGTGGCGCCTGACGACGGCACTCGTAGGATGAAAGTTCGGGGCAAACGGGCGCGAGTGGCGCGGGGTGGGGGGCACGCGGAGCGGAGGGCGCCAGGGGCGAACAGGTCGATTGAATGAAGGTTGAGGGGGGAATGATGAGCCTCACTCTCTTAGCGCGCCTGCTCGCGGGACTCGGCGGAAGGGAATGCGAAGTAGTAGCAGCAAAGGCGTCGAAGACGCAGGACGCGATAGCGCTGTGCAAGAAGGCGCGCGCTTTTAGGCGAGGAACAGCGCGCGTTGAAGCGCGCGTGGGACATTGACAGGCAGGCAGTGAATGCAACAGCCACGTACGCAGGTATTGCGGTCAGACGCGAAGGCAGTGAGCACACGGGTCGCAGAGGGGAATTTGGCACTGACGACGGAAGAGCGAGAAGAGGCCCGAGGACCAAGGGACCTCGCGAAGCTGGGACAGGGCGCGGCCAGCGAGCTGCTGGACCAACGGGCAAACGCGACGAGCGTCGCGCGGCAGGCGACAAAGCAAGCACGCACGCTTGCTGTCGAGACGCGCGGCGCGGCGCAAGCGTGGCAGACAGGCGGCGAGGGGCCACATACGGCAAGGGCGCGGGGGCAGCTCGGGAGGGGAACTACTGGGAGGCGGGGGCGAGGAAAAGCGACGTGGGGCGTGCGGGGGGGTAAGCGAGCCGCGGCGCGGGACCGCGATCGCTCGGAGGGGACGCGCGGCACCGGACCGGGCAGCAGCGGCGAAGACGCTGAGCGCAACGCGGGCGGAAAGAAACAGCTAGTTTGAATGCTGTGCCCCAGTGCGCTCAGCGAAAGCGGCGCGTCGGGCAACGGGGGGGAGGCCTGTGTTTGCATGCGTGGTCCTTCGGTGGTTTTGGAAGCGGCGCCGCGGGACGAGGATGACAGTGCACACGGAGAAGGAGACAGGCCGCACGGGAATACTGGACAGCGGGCGAAAGAACTTTGGGGACAGTCTTCGGCAACTGCAGGGGGCAAGGCGGTGGCGCCTGACGACGGCACTCGTAGGATGAAAGTTCGGGGCAAACGGGCGCGAGTGGCGCGGGGTGGGGGGCACGCGGAGCGGAGGGCGCCAGGGGCGAACAGGTCGATTGAATGAAGGTTGAGGGGGGAATGATGAGCCTCACTCTCTTAGCGCGCCTGCTCGCGGGACTCGGCGGAAGGGAATGCGAAGTAGTAGCAGCAAAGGCGTCGAAGACGCAGGACGCGATAGCGCTGTGCAAGAAGGCGCGCGCTTTTAGGCGAGGCACAGCGCGCGTTGAAGCGCGCGTGGGACATTGGCAGGCAGGCAGTGAATGCGACAGCCACGTACGCAGGTATTGCGGTCAGACGCGAAGGAGTGAGCACACGGGTCGCAGAGGGGAATTTGGCACTGACGACGGAAGAGCGAGAAGAGGCCCGAGGACCAAGGGACCTCGCGAAGCTGGGACAGGGCGCGGCCAGCGAGCTGCTGGACCAACGGGCAAACGCGACGAGCGTCGCGCGGCAGGCGACAAAGCAAGCACGCACGCTTGCTGTCGAGACGCGCGGCGCGGCGCAAGCGTGGCAGACAGGCGGCGAGGGGCCACATACGGCAAGGGCGCGGGGGCAGCTCGGGAGGGGAACTACTGGGAGGCGGGGGCGAGGAAAAGCGACGTGGGGCGTGCGGGGGGGTAAGCGAGCCGCGGCGCGGGACCGCGATCGCTCGGAGGGGACGCGCGGCACCGGACCGGGCAGCAGCGGCGAAGACGCTGAGCGCAACGCGGGCGGAAAGAAACAGCTAGTTTGAATGCTGTGCCCCAGTGCGCTCAGCGAAAGCGGCGCGTCGGGCAACGGGGGGAGGCCTGTGTTTGCATGCGTGGTCCTTCGGTGGTTTTGGAAGCGGCGCCGCGGGACGAGGATGACAGTGCACACGGAGAAGGAGACAGGCCGCACGGGAATACTGGACAGCGGGCGAAAGAACTTTGGGGACAGTCTTCGGCAACTGCAGGGGGCAAGGCGGTGGCGCCTGACGACGGCACTCGTAGGATGAAAGTTCGGGGCAAACGGGCGCGAGTGGCGCGGGGTGGGGGGCACGCGGAGCGGGGGGCGCCAGGGGCGAACAGGTCGATTGAATGAAGGTTGAGGGGGGAATGATGAGCCTCACTCTCTTAGCGCGCCTGCTCGCGGGACTCGGCGGAAGGGAATGCGAAGTAGTAGCAGCAAAGGCGTCGAAGACGCAGGACGCGATAGCGCTGTGCAAGAAGGCGCGCGCTTTTAGGCGAGGCACAGCGCGCGTTGAAGCCGCGTTGAAGCGCGCGTGGGACATTGGCAGGCAGGCAGTGAATGCACAGCCACGTACGCAGGTATTGCGGTCAGACGCGATGGCAGTGAGCACACGGGTCGCAGAGGGGAATTTGGCACTGACGACGGAAGAGCGAGAAGAGGCCCGAGGACCAAGGGACCTCGCGAAGCTGGGACAGGGCGCGGCCAGCGAGCTGCTGGACCAACGGGCAAACGCGACGAACGTCGCGCGGCAGGCGCAAAGCAAGCACGCACGCTTGCTGTCGAGACGCGCGGCGCGGCGCAAGCGTGGCAGACAGGCGGCGAGGGGCCACATACGGCAAGGGCGCGGGGGCAGCTCGGGAGGGGAACTACTGGGAGGCGGGGGCGAGGAAAAGCGACGTGGGGCGTGCGGGGGGGTAAGCGAGCCGCGGCGCGGGACCGCGATCGCTCGGAGGGGACGCGCGGCACCGGACCGGGCAGCAGCGGCGAAGACGCTGAGCGCAACGCGGGCGGAAAGAAACAGCTAGTTTGAATGCTGTGCCCCAGTGCGCTCAGCGAAAGCGGCGCGTCGGGCAACGGGGGGAGGCCTGTGTTTGCATGCGTGGTCCTTCGGTGGTTTTGGAAGCGGCGCCGCGGGACGAGGATGACAGTGCACACGGAGAAGGAGACAGGCCGCACGGGAATACTGGACAGCGGGCGAAAGAACTTTGGGGACAGTCTTCGGCAACTGCAGGGGGCAAGGCGGTGGCGCCTGACGACGGCACTCGTAGGATGAAAGTTCGGGGCAAACGGGCGCGAGTGGCGCGGGGTGGGGGGCACGCGGAGCGGAGGGCGCCAGGGGCGAACAGGTCGATTGAATGAAGGTTGAGGGGGGAATGATGAGCCTCACTCTCTTAGCGCGCCTGCTCGCGGGACTCGGCGGAAGGGAATGCGAAGTAGTAGCAGCAAAGGCGTCGAAGACGCAGGACGCGATAGCGCTGTGCAAGAAGGCGCGCGCTTTTAGGCGAGGCACAGCGCGCGTTGAAGCGCGCGTGGGACATTGGCAGGCAGGCAGTGAATGCGACAGCCACGTACGCAGGTATTGCGGTCAGACGCGAAGGAGTGAGCACACGGGTCGCAGAGGGGAATTTGGCACTGACGACGGAAGAGCGAGAAGAGGCCCGAGGACCAAGGGACCTCGCGAAGCTGGGACAGGGCGCGGCCAGCGAGCTGCTGGACCAACGGGCAAACGCGACGAGCGTCGCGCGGCAGGCGACAAAGCAAGCACGCACGCTTGCTGTCGAGACGCGCGGCGCGGCGCAAGCGTGGCAGACAGGCGGCGAGGGGCCACATACGGCAAGGGCGCGGGGGCAGCTCGGGAGGGGAACTACTGGGAGGCGGGGGCGAGGAAAAGCGACGTGGGGCGTGCGGGGGGGTAAGCGAGCCGCGGCGCGGGACCGCGATCGCTCGGAGGGGACGCGCGGCACCGGACCGGGCAGCAGCGGCGAAGACGCTGAGCGCAACGCGGGCGGAAAGAAACAGCTAGTTTGAATGCTGTGCCCCAGTGCGCTCAGCGAAAGCGGCGCGTCGGGCAACGGGGGGAGGCCTGTGTTTGCATGCGTGGTCCTTCGGTGGTTTTGGAAGCGGCGCCGCGGGACGAGGATGACAGTGCACACGGAGAAGGAGACAGGCCGCACGGGAATACTGGACAGCGGGCGAAAGAACTTTGGGGACAGTCTTCGGCAACTGCAGGGGGCAAGGCGGTGGCGCCTGACGACGGCACTCGTAGGATGAAAGTTCGGGGCAAACGGGCGCGAGTGGCGCGGGGTGGGGGGCACGCGGAGCGGAGGGCGCCAGGGGCGAACAGGTCGATTGAATGAAGGTTGAGGGGGGAATGATGAGCCTCACTCTCTTAGCGCGCCTGCTCGCGGGACTCGGCGGAAGGGAATGCGAAGTAGTAGCAGCAAAGGCGTCGAAGACGCAGGACGCGATAGCGCTGTGCAAGAAGGCGCGCGCTTTTAGGCGAGGCACAGCGCGCGTTGAAGCGCGCGTGGGACATTGGCAGGCAGGCAGTGAATGCGACAGCCACGTACGCAGGTATTGCGGTCAGACGCGAAGGCAGTGAGCACACGGGTCGCAGAGGGGAATTTGGCACTGACGACGGAAGAGCGAGAAGAGGCCCGAGGACCAAGGGACCTCGCGAAGCTGGGACAGGGCGCGGCCAGCGAGCTGCTGGACCAACGGGCAAACGCGACGAGCGTCGCGCGGCAGGCGACAAAGCAAGCACGCACGCTTGCTGTCGAGACGCGCGGCGCGGCGCAAGCGTGGCAGACAGGCGGCGAGGGGCACATACGGCAAGGGCGCGGGGGCAGCTCGGGAGGGGAACTACTGGGAGGCGGGGGCGAGGAAAAGCGACGTGGGGCGTGCGGGGGGGTAAGCGAGCCGCGGCGCGGGACCGCGATCGCTCGGAGGGGACGCGCGGCACCGGACCGGGCAGCAGCGGCGAAGACGCTGAGCGCAACGCGGGCGGAAAGAAACAGCTAGTTTGAATGCTGTGCCCCAGTGCGCTCAGCGAAAGCGGCGCGTCGGGCAACGGGGGGGAGGCCTGTGTTTGCATGCGTGGTCCTTCGGTGGTTTTGGAAGCGGCGCCGCGGGACGAGGATGACAGTGCACACGGAGAAGGAGACAGGCCGCACGGGAATACTGGACAGCGGGCGAAAGAACTTTGGGGACAGCCTTCGGCAACTGCAGGGGGCAAGGCGGTGGCGCCTGACGACGGCACTCGTAGGATGAAAGTTCGGGGCAAACGGGCGCGAGTGGCGCGGGGTGGGGGGCACGCGGAGCGGAGGGCGCCAGGGGCGAACAGGTCGATTGAATGAAGGTTGAGGGGGGAATGATGAGCCTCACTCTCTTAGCGCGCCTGCTCGCGGGACTCGGCGGAAGGGAATGCGAAGTAGTAGCAGCAAAGGCGTCGAAGACGCAGGACGCGATAGCGCTGTGCAAGAAGGCGCGCGCTTTTAGGCGAGGCACAGCGCGCGTTGAAGCGCGCGTGGGACATTGGCAGGCAGGCAGTGAATGCGACAGCCACGTACGCAGGTATTGCGGTCAGACGCGAAGGCAGTGAGCACACGGGTCGCAGAGGGGAATTTGGCACTGACGACGGAAGAGCGAGAAGAGGCCCGAGGACCAAGGGACCTCGCGAAGCTGGGACAGGGCGCGGCCAGCGAGCTGCTGGACCAACGGGCAAACGCGACGAGCGTCGCGCGGCAGGCGACAAAGCAAGCACGCACGCTTGCTGTCGAGACGCGCGGCGCGGCGCAAGCGTGGCAGACAGGCGGCGAGGGGCCACATACGGCAAGGGCGCGGGGGCAGCTCGGGAGGGGAACTACTGGGAGGCGGGGGCGAGGAAAAGCGACGTGGGGCGTGCGGGGGGGTAAGCGAGCCGCGGCGCGGGACCGCGATCGCTCGGAGGGGACGCGCGGCACCGGACCGGGCAGCAGCGGCGAAGACGCTGAGCGCAACGCGGGCGGAAAGAAACAGCTAGTTTGAATGCTGTGCCCCAGTGCGCTCAGCGAAAGCGGCGCGTCGGGCAACGGGGGGGAGGCCTGTGTTTGCATGCGTGGTCCTTCGGTGGTTTTGGAAGCGGCGCCGCGGGACGAGGATGACAGTGCACACGGAGAAGGAGACAGGCCGCACGGGAATACTGGACAGCGGGCGAAAGAACTTTGGGGACAGCTTCGGCAACTGCAGGGGGCAAGGCGGTGGCGCCTGACGACGGCACTCGTAGGATGAAAGTTCGGGGCAAACGGGCGCGAGTGGCGCGGGGTGGGGGGCACGCGGAGCGGAGGGCGCCAGGGGCGAACAGGTCGATTGAATGAAGGTTGAGGGGGGAATGATGAGCCTCACTCTCTTAGCGCGCCTGCTCGCGGGACTCGGCGGAAGGGAATGCGAAGTAGTAGCAGCAAAGGCGTCGAAGACGCAGGACGCGATAGCGCTGTGCAAGAAGGCGCGCGCTTTTAGGCGAGGCACAGCGCGCGTTGAAGCGCGCGTGGGACATTGGCAGGCAGGCAGTGAATGCGACAGCCACGTACGCAGGTATTGCGGTCAGACGCGAAGGCAGTGAGCACACGGGTCGCAGAGGGGAATTTGGCACTGACGACGGAAGAGCGAGAAGAGGCCCGAGGACCAAGGGACCTCGCGAAGCTGGGACAGGGCGCGGCCAGCGAGCTGCTGGACCAACGGGCAAACGCGACGAGCGTCGCGCGGCAGGCGACAAAGCAAGCACGCACGCTTGCTGTCGAGACGCGCGGCGCGGCGCAAGCGTGGCAGACAGGCGGCGAGGGGCCACATACGGCAAGGGCGCGGGGGCAGCTCGGGAGGGGAACTACTGGGAGGCGGGGGCGAGGAAAAGCGACGTGGGGCGTGCGGGGGGGTAAGCGAGCCGCGGCGCGGGACCGCGATCGCTCGGAGGGGACGCGCGGCACCGGACCGGGCAGCAGCGGCGAAGACGCTGAGCGCAACGCGGGCGGAAAGAAACAGCTAGTTTGAATGCTGTGCCCCAGTGCGCTCAGCGAAAGCGGCGCGTCGGGCAACGGGGGGGAGGCCTGTGTTTGCATGCGTGGTCCTTCGGTGGTTTTGGAAGCGGCGCCGCGGGACGAGGATGACAGTGCACACGGAGAAGGAGACAGGCCGCACGGGAATACTGGACAGCGGGCGAAAGAACTTTGGGGACAGTCTTCGGCAACTGCAGGGGGCAAGGCGGTGGCGCCTGACGACGGCACTCGTAGGATGAAAGTTCGGGGCAAACGGGCGCGAGTGGCGCGGGGTGGGGGGCACGCGGAGCGGAGGGCGCCAGGGGCGAACAGGTCGATTGAATGAAGGTTGAGGGGGGAATGATGAGCCTCACTCTCTTAGCGCGCCTGCTCGCGGGACTCGGCGGAAGGGAATGCGAAGTAGTAGCAGCAAAGGCGTCGAAGACGCAGGACGCGATAGCGCTGTGCAAGAAGGCGCGCGCTTTTAGGCGAGGCACAGCGCGCGTTGAAGCGCGCGTGGGACATTGGCAGGCAGGCAGTGAATGCGACAGCCACGTACGCAGGTATTGCGGTCAGACGCGAAGGCAGTGAGCACACGGGTCGCAGAGGGGAATTTGGCACTGACGACGGAAGAGCGAGAAGAGGCCCGAGGACCAAGGGACCTCGCGAAGCTGGGACAGGGCGCGGCCAGCGAGCTGCTGGACCAACGGGCAAACGCGACGAGCGTCGCGCGGCAGGCGACAAAGCAAGCACGCACGCTTGCTGTCGAGACGCGCGGCGCGGCGCAAGCGTGGCAGACAGGCGGCGAGGGGCCACATACGGCAAGGGCGCGGGGGCAGCTCGGGAGGGGAACTACTGGGAGGCGGGGGCGAGGAAAAGCGACGTGGGGCGTGCGGGGGGGTAAGCGAGCCGCGGCGCGGGACCGCGATCGCTCGGAGGGGACGCGCGGCACCGGACCGGGCAGCAGCGGCGAAGACGCTGAGCGCAACGCGGGCGGAAAGAAACAGCTAGTTTGAATGCTGTGCCCCAGTGCGCTCAGCGAAAGCGGCGCGTCGGGCAACGGGGGGGAGGCCTGTGTTTGCATGCGTGGTCCTTCGGTGGTTTTGGAAGCGGCGCCGCGGGACGAGGATGACAGTGCACACGGAGAAGGAGACAGGCCGCACGGGAATACTGGACAGCGGGCGAAAGAACTTTGGGGACAGTCTTCGGCAACTGCAGGGGGCAAGGCGGTGGCGCCTGACGACGGCACTCGTAGGATGAAAGTTCGGGGCAAACGGGCGCGAGTGGCGCGGGGTGGGGGGCACGCGGAGCGGAGGGCGCCAGGGGCGAACAGGTCGATTGAATGAAGGTTGAGGGGGGAATGATGAGCCTCACTCTCTTAGCGCGCCTGCTCGCGGGACTCGGCGGAAGGGAATGCGAAGTAGTAGCAGCAAAGGCGTCGAAGACGCAGGACGCGATAGCGCTGTGCAAGAAGGCGCGCGCTTTTAGGCGAGGCACAGCGCGCGTTGAAGCGCGCGTGGGACATTGGCAGGCAGGCAGTGAATGCGACAGCCACGTACGCAGGTATTGCGGTCAGACGCGAAGGCAGTGAGCACACGGGTCGCAGAGGGGAATTTGGCACTGACGACGGAAGAGCGAGAAGAGGCCCGAGGACCAAGGGACCTCGCGAAGCTGGGACAGGGCGCGGCCAGCGAGCTGCTGGACCAACGGGCAAACGCGACGAGCGTCGCGCGGCAGGCGACAAAGCAAGCACGCACGCTTGCTGTCGAGACGCGCGGCGCGGCGCAAGCGTGGCAGACAGGCGGCGAGGGGCCACATACGGCAAGGGCGCGGGGGCAGCTCGGGAGGGGAACTACTGGGAGGCGGGGGCGAGGAAAAGCGACGTGGGGCGTGCGGGGGGGTAAGCGAGCCGCGGCGCGGGACCGCGATCGCTCGGAGGGGACGCGCGGCACCGGACCGGGCAGCAGCGGCGAAGACGCTGAGCGCAACGCGGGCGGAAAGAAACAGCTAGTTTGAATGCTGTGCCCCAGTGCGCTCAGCGAAAGCGGCGCGTCGGGCAACGGGGGGGAGGCCTGTGTTTGCATGCGTGGTCCTTCGGTGGTTTTGGAAGCGGCGCCGCGGGACGAGGATGACAGTGCACACGGAGAAGGAGACAGGCCGCACGGGAATACTGGACAGCGGGCGAAAGAACTTTGGGGACAGTCTTCGGCAACTGCAGGGGGCAAGGCGGTGGCGCCTGACGACGGCACTCGTAGGATGAAAGTTCGGGGCAAACGGGCGCGAGTGGCGCGGGGTGGGGGGCACGCGGAGCGGAGGGCGCCAGGGGCGAACAGGTCGATTGAATGAAGGTTGAGGGGGGAATGATGAGCCTCACTCTCTTAGCGCGCCTGCTCGCGGGACTCGGCGGAAGGGAATGCGAAGTAGTAGCAGCAAAGGCGTCGAAGACGCAGGACGCGATAGCGCTGTGCAAGAAGGCGCGCGCTTTTAGGCGAGGCACAGCGCGCGTTGAAGCGCGCGTGGGACATTGGCAGGCAGGCAGTGAATGCGACAGCCACGTACGCAGGTATTGCGGTCAGACGCGAAGGCAGTGAGCACACGGGTCGCAGAGGGGAATTTGGCACTGACGACGGAAGAGCGAGAAGAGGCCCGAGGACCAAGGGACCTCGCGAAGCTGGGACAGGGCGCGGCCAGCGAGCTGCTGGACCAACGGGCAAACGCGACGAGCGTCGCGCGGCAGGCGACAAAGCAAGCACGCACGCTTGCTGTCGAGACGCGCGGCGCGGCGCAAGCGTGGCAGACAGGCGGCGAGGGGCCACATACGGCAAGGGCGCGGGGGCAGCTCGGGAGGGGAACTACTGGGAGGCGGGGGCGAGGAAAAGCGACGTGGGGCGTGCGGGGGGGTAAGCGAGCCGCGGCGCGGGACCGCGATCGCTCGGAGGGGACGCGCGGCACCGGACCGGGCAGCAGCGGCGAAGACGCTGAGCGCAACGCGGGCGGAAAGAAACAGCTAGTTTGAATGCTGTGCCCCAGTGCGCTCAGCGAAAGCGGCGCGTCGGGCAACGGGGGGGAGGCCTGTGTTTGCATGCGTGGTCCTTCGGTGGTTTTGGAAGCGGCGCCGCGGGACGAGGATGACAGTGCACACGGAGAAGGAGACAGGCCGCACGGGAATACTGGACAGCGGGCGAAAGAACTTTGGGGACAGTCTTCGGCAACTGCAGGGGGCAAGGCGGTGGCGCCTGACGACGGCACTCGTAGGATGAAAGTTCGGGGCAAACGGGCGCGAGTGGCGCGGGGTGGGGGGCACGCGGAGCGGAGGGCGCCAGGGGCGAACAGGTCGATTGAATGAAGGTTGAGGGGGGAATGATGAGCCTCACTCTCTTAGCGCGCCTGCTCGCGGGACTCGGCGGAAGGGAATGCGAAGTAGTAGCAGCAAAGGCGTCGAAGACGCAGGACGCGATAGCGCTGTGCAAGAAGGCGCGCGCTTTTAGGCGAGGCACAGCGCGCGTTGAAGCGCGCGTGGGACATTGGCAGGCAGGCAGTGAATGCGACAGCCACGTACGCAGGTATTGCGGTCAGACGCGAAGGCAGTGAGCACACGGGTCGCAGAGGGGAATTTGGCACTGACGACGGAAGAGCGAGAAGAGGCCCGAGGACCAAGGGACCTCGCGAAGCTGGGACAGGGCGCGGCCAGCGAGCTGCTGGACCAACGGGCAAACGCGACGAGCGTCGCGCGGCAGGCGACAAAGCAAGCACGCACGCTTGCTGTCGAGACGCGCGGCGCGGCGCAAGCGTGGCAGACAGGCGGCGAGGGGCCACATACGGCAAGGGCGCGGGGGCAGCTCGGGAGGGGAACTACTGGGAGGCGGGGGCGAGGAAAAGCGACGTGGGGCGTGCGGGGGGGTAAGCGAGCCGCGGCGCGGGACCGCGATCGCTCGGAGGGGACGCGCGGCACCGGACCGGGCAGCAGCGGCGAAGACGCTGAGCGCAACGCGGGCGGAAAGAAACAGCTAGTTTGAATGCTGTGCCCCAGTGCGCTCAGCGAAAGCGGCGCGTCGGGCAACGGGGGGGAGGCCTGTGTTTGCATGCGTGGTCCTTCGGTGGTTTTGGAAGCGGCGCCGCGGGACGAGGATGACAGTGCACACGGAGAAGGAGACAGGCCGCACGGGAATACTGGACAGCGGGCGAAAGAACTTTGGGGACAGTCTTCGGCAACTGCAGGGGGCAAGGCGGTGGCGCCTGACGACGGCACTCGTAGGATGAAAGTTCGGGGCAAACGGGCGCGAGTGGCGCGGGGTGGGGGGCACGCGGAGCGGAGGGCGCCAGGGGCGAACAGGTCGATTGAATGAAGGTTGAGGGGGGAATGATGAGCCTCACTCTCTTAGCGCGCCTGCTCGCGGGACTCGGCGGAAGGGAATGCGAAGTAGTAGCAGCAAAGGCGTCGAAGACGCAGGACGCGATAGCGCTGTGCAAGAAGGCGCGCGCTTTTAGGCGAGGCACAGCGCGCGTTGAAGCGCGCGTGGGACATTGGCAGGCAGGCAGTGAATGCGACAGCCACGTACGCAGGTATTGCGGTCAGACGCGAAGGCAGTGAGCACACGGGTCGCAGAGGGGAATTTGGCACTGACGACGGAAGAGCGAGAAGAGGCCCGAGGACCAAGGGACCTCGCGAAGCTGGGACAGGGCGCGGCCAGCGAGCTGCTGGACCAACGGGCAAACGCGACGAGCGTCGCGCGGCAGGCGACAAAGCAAGCACGCACGCTTGCTGTCGAGACGCGCGGCGCGGCGCAAGCGTGGCAGACAGGCGGCGAGGGGCCACATACGGCAAGGGCGCGGGGGCAGCTCGGGAGGGGAACTACTGGGAGGCGGGGGCGAGGAAAAGCGACGTGGGGCGTGCGGGGGGGTAAGCGAGCCGCGGCGCGGGACCGCGATCGCTCGGAGGGGACGCGCGGCACCGGACCGGGCAGCAGCGGCGAAGACGCTGAGCGCAACGCGGGCGGAAAGAAACAGCTAGTTTGAATGCTGTGCCCCAGTGCGCTCAGCGAAAGCGGCGCGTCGGGCAACGGGGGGGAGGCCTGTGTTTGCATGCGTGGTCCTTCGGTGGTTTTGGAAGCGGCGCCGCGGGACGAGGATGACAGTGCACACGGAGAAGGAGACAGGCCGCACGGGAATACTGGACAGCGGGCGAAAGAACTTTGGGGACAGTCTTCGGCAACTGCAGGGGGCAAGGCGGTGGCGCCTGACGACGGCACTCGTAGGATGAAAGTTCGGGGCAAACGGGCGCGAGTGGCGCGGGGTGGGGGGCACGCGGAGCGGAGGGCGCCAGGGGCGAACAGGTCGATTGAATGAAGGTTGAGGGGGGAATGATGAGCCTCACTCTCTTAGCGCGCCTGCTCGCGGGACTCGGCGGAAGGGAATGCGAAGTAGTAGCAGCAAAGGCGTCGAAGACGCAGGACGCGATAGCGCTGTGCAAGAAGGCGCGCGCTTTTAGGCGAGGCACAGCGCGCGTTGAAGCGCGCGTGGGACATTGGCAGGCAGGCAGTGAATGCGACAGCCACGTACGCAGGTATTGCGGTCAGACGCGAAGGCAGTGAGCACACGGGTCGCAGAGGGGAATTTGGCACTGACGACGGAAGAGCGAGAAGAGGCCCGAGGACCAAGGGACCTCGCGAAGCTGGGACAGGGCGCGGCCAGCGAGCTGCTGGACCAACGGGCAAACGCGACGAGCGTCGCGCGGCAGGCGACAAAGCAAGCACGCACGCTTGCTGTCGAGACGCGCGGCGCGGCGCAAGCGTGGCAGACAGGCGGCGAGGGGCCACATACGGCAAGGGCGCGGGGGCAGCTCGGGAGGGGAACTACTGGGAGGCGGGGGCGAGGAAAAGCGACGTGGGGCGTGCGGGGGGGTAAGCGAGCCGCGGCGCGGGACCGCGATCGCTCGGAGGGGACGCGCGGCACCGGACCGGGCAGCAGCGGCGAAGACGCTGAGCGCAACGCGGGCGGAAAGAAACAGCTAGTTTGAATGCTGTGCCCCAGTGCGCTCAGCGAAAGCGGCGCGTCGGGCAACGGGGGGGAGGCCTGTGTTTGCATGCGTGGTCCTTCGGTGGTTTTGGAAGCGGCGCCGCGGGACGAGGATGACAGTGCACACGGAGAAGGAGACAGGCCGCACGGGAATACTGGACAGCGGGCGAAAGAACTTTGGGGACAGTCTTCGGCAACTGCAGGGGGCAAGGCGGTGGCGCCTGACGACGGCACTCGTAGGATGAAAGTTCGGGGCAAACGGGCGCGAGTGGCGCGGGGTGGGGGGCACGCGGAGCGGAGGGCGCCAGGGGCGAACAGGTCGATTGAATGAAGGTTGAGGGGGGAATGATGAGCCTCACTCTCTTAGCGCGCCTGCTCGCGGGACTCGGCGGAAGGGAATGCGAAGTAGTAGCAGCAAAGGCGTCGAAGACGCAGGACGCGATAGCGCTGTGCAAGAAGGCGCGCGCTTTTAGGCGAGGCACAGCGCGCGTTGAAGCGCGCGTGGGACATTGGCAGGCAGGCAGTGAATGCGACAGCCACGTACGCAGGTATTGCGGTCAGACGCGAAGGCAGTGAGCACACGGGTCGCAGAGGGGAATTTGGCACTGACGACGGAAGAGCGAGAAGAGGCCCGAGGACCAAGGGACCTCGCGAAGCTGGGACAGGGCGCGGCCAGCGAGCTGCTGGACCAACGGGCAAACGCGACGAGCGTCGCGCGGCAGGCGACAAAGCAAGCACGCACGCTTGCTGTCGAGACGCGCGGCGCGGCGCAAGCGTGGCAGACAGGCGGCGAGGGGCCACATACGGCAAGGGCGCGGGGGCAGCTCGGGAGGGGAACTACTGGGAGGCGGGGGCGAGGAAAAGCGACGTGGGGCGTGCGGGGGGGTAAGCGAGCCGCGGCGCGGGACCGCGATCGCTCGGAGGGGACGCGCGGCACCGGACCGGGCAGCAGCGGCGAAGACGCTGAGCGCAACGCGGGCGGAAAGAAACAGCTAGTTTGAATGCTGTGCCCCAGTGCGCTCAGCGAAAGCGGCGCGTCGGGCAACGGGGGGGAGGCCTGTGTTTGCATGCGTGGTCCTTCGGTGGTTTTGGAAGCGGCGCCGCGGGACGAGGATGACAGTGCACACGGAGAAGGAGACAGGCCGCACGGGAATACTGGACAGCGGGCGAAAGAACTTTGGGGACAGTCTTCGGCAACTGCAGGGGGCAAGGCGGTGGCGCCTGACGACGGCACTCGTAGGATGAAAGTTCGGGGCAAACGGGCGCGAGTGGCGCGGGGTGGGGGGCACGCGGAGCGGAGGGCGCCAGGGGCGAACAGGTCGATTGAATGAAGGTTGAGGGGGGAATGATGAGCCTCACTCTCTTAGCGCGCCTGCTCGCGGGACTCGGCGGAAGGGAATGCGAAGTAGTAGCAGCAAAGGCGTCGAAGACGCAGGACGCGATAGCGCTGTGCAAGAAGGCGCGCGCTTTTAGGCGAGGCACAGCGCGCGTTGAAGCGCGCGTGGGACATTGGCAGGCAGGCAGTGAATGCGACAGCCACGTACGCAGGTATTGCGGTCAGACGCGAAGGCAGTGAGCACACGGGTCGCAGAGGGGAATTTGGCACTGACGACGGAAGAGCGAGAAGAGGCCCGAGGACCAAGGGACCTCGCGAAGCTGGGACAGGGCGCGGCCAGCGAGCTGCTGGACCAACGGGCAAACGCGACGAGCGTCGCGCGGCAGGCGACAAAGCAAGCACGCACGCTTGCTGTCGAGACGCGCGGCGCGGCGCAAGCGTGGCAGACAGGCGGCGAGGGGCCACATACGGCAAGGGCGCGGGGGCAGCTCGGGAGGGGAACTACTGGGAGGCGGGGGCGAGGAAAAGCGACGTGGGGCGTGCGGGGGGGTAAGCGAGCCGCGGCGCGGGACCGCGATCGCTCGGAGGGGACGCGCGGCACCGGACCGGGCAGCAGCGGCGAAGACGCTGAGCGCAACGCGGGCGGAAAGAAACAGCTAGTTTGAATGCTGTGCCCCAGTGCGCTCAGCGAAAGCGGCGCGTCGGGCAACGGGGGGGAGGCCTGTGTTTGCATGCGTGGTCCTTCGGTGGTTTTGGAAGCGGCGCCGCGGGACGAGGATGACAGTGCACACGGAGAAGGAGACAGGCCGCACGGGAATACTGGACAGCGGGCGAAAGAACTTTGGGGACAGTCTTCGGCAACTGCAGGGGGCAAGGCGGTGGCGCCTGACGACGGCACTCGTAGGATGAAAGTTCGGGGCAAACGGGCGCGAGTGGCGCGGGGTGGGGGGCACGCGGAGCGGAGGGCGCCAGGGGCGAACAGGTCGATTGAATGAAGGTTGAGGGGGGAATGATGAGCCTCACTCTCTTAGCGCGCCTGCTCGCGGGACTCGGCGGAAGGGAATGCGAAGTAGTAGCAGCAAAGGCGTCGAAGACGCAGGACGCGATAGCGCTGTGCAAGAAGGCGCGCGCTTTTAGGCGAGGCACAGCGCGCGTTGAAGCGCGCGTGGGACATTGGCAGGCAGGCAGTGAATGCGACAGCCACGTACGCAGGTATTGCGGTCAGACGCGAAGGCAGTGAGCACACGGGTCGCAGAGGGGAATTTGGCACTGACGACGGAAGAGCGAGAAGAGGCCCGAGGACCAAGGGACCTCGCGAAGCTGGGACAGGGCGCGGCCAGCGAGCTGCTGGACCAACGGGCAAACGCGACGAGCGTCGCGCGGCAGGCGACAAAGCAAGCACGCACGCTTGCTGTCGAGACGCGCGGCGCGGCGCAAGCGTGGCAGACAGGCGGCGAGGGGCCACATACGGCAAGGGCGCGGGGGCAGCTCGGGAGGGGAACTACTGGGAGGCGGGGGCGAGGAAAAGCGACGTGGGGCGTGCGGGGGGGTAAGCGAGCCGCGGCGCGGGACCGCGATCGCTCGGAGGGGACGCGCGGCACCGGACCGGGCAGCAGCGGCGAAGACGCTGAGCGCAACGCGGGCGGAAAGAAACAGCTAGTTTGAATGCTGTGCCCCAGTGCGCTCAGCGAAAGCGGCGCGTCGGGCAACGGGGGGGAGGCCTGTGTTTGCATGCGTGGTCCTTCGGTGGTTTTGGAAGCGGCGCCGCGGGACGAGGATGACAGTGCACACGGAGAAGGAGACAGGCCGCACGGGAATACTGGACAGCGGGCGAAAGAACTTTGGGGACAGTCTTCGGCAACTGCAGGGGGCAAGGCGGTGGCGCCTGACGACGGCACTCGTAGGATGAAAGTTCGGGGCAAACGGGCGCGAGTGGCGCGGGGTGGGGGGCACGCGGAGCGGAGGGCGCCAGGGGCGAACAGGTCGATTGAATGAAGGTTGAGGGGGGAATGATGAGCCTCACTCTCTTAGCGCGCCTGCTCGCGGGACTCGGCGGAAGGGAATGCGAAGTAGTAGCAGCAAAGGCGTCGAAGACGCAGGACGCGATAGCGCTGTGCAAGAAGGCGCGCGCTTTTAGGCGAGGCACAGCGCGCGTTGAAGCGCGCGTGGGACATTGGCAGGCAGGCAGTGAATGCGACAGCCACGTACGCAGGTATTGCGGTCAGACGCGAAGGCAGTGAGCACACGGGTCGCAGAGGGGAATTTGGCACTGACGACGGAAGAGCGAGAAGAGGCCCGAGGACCAAGGGACCTCGCGAAGCTGGGACAGGGCGCGGCCAGCGAGCTGCTGGACCAACGGGCAAACGCGACGAGCGTCGCGCGGCAGGCGACAAAGCAAGCACGCACGCTTGCTGTCGAGACGCGCGGCGCGGCGCAAGCGTGGCAGACAGGCGGCGAGGGGCCACATACGGCAAGGGCGCGGGGGCAGCTCGGGAGGGGAACTACTGGGAGGCGGGGGCGAGGAAAAGCGACGTGGGGCGTGCGGGGGGGTAAGCGAGCCGCGGCGCGGGACCGCGATCGCTCGGAGGGGACGCGCGGCACCGGACCGGGCAGCAGCGGCGAAGACGCTGAGCGCAACGCGGGCGGAAAGAAACAGCTAGTTTGAATGCTGTGCCCCAGTGCGCTCAGCGAAAGCGGCGCGTCGGGCAACGGGGGGGAGGCCTGTGTTTGCATGCGTGGTCCTTCGGTGGTTTTGGAAGCGGCGCCGCGGGACGAGGATGACAGTGCACACGGAGAAGGAGACAGGCCGCACGGGAATACTGGACAGCGGGCGAAAGAACTTTGGGGACAGTCTTCGGCAACTGCAGGGGGCAAGGCGGTGGCGCCTGACGACGGCACTCGTAGGATGAAAGTTCGGGGCAAACGGGCGCGAGTGGCGCGGGGTGGGGGGCACGCGGAGCGGAGGGCGCCAGGGGCGAACAGGTCGATTGAATGAAGGTTGAGGGGGAATGATGAGCCTCACTCTCTTAGCGCGCCTGCTCGCGGGACTCGGCGGAAGGGAATGCGAAGTAGTAGCAGCAAAGGCGTCGAAGACGCAGGACGCGATAGCGCTGTGCAAGAAGGCGCGCGCTTTTAGGCGAGGCACAGCGCGCGTTGAAGCGCGCGTGGGACATTGGCAGGCAGGCAGTGAATGCGACAGCCACGTACGCAGGTATTGCGGTCAGACGCGAAGGCAGTGAGCACACGGGTCGCAGAGGGGAATTTGGCACTGACGACGGAAGAGCGAGAAGAGGCCCGAGGACCAAGGGACCTCGCGAAGCTGGGACAGGGCGCGGCCAGCGAGCTGCTGGACCAACGGGCAAACGCGACGAGCGTCGCGCGGCAGGCGACAAAGCAAGCACGCACGCTTGCTGTCGAGACGCGCGGCGCGGCGCAAGCGTGGCAGACAGGCGGCGAGGGGCCACATACGGCAAGGGCGCGGGGGCAGCTCGGGAGGGGAACTACTGGGAGGCGGGGGCGAGGAAAAGCGACGTGGGGCGTGCGGGGGGGTAAGCGAGCCGCGGCGCGGGACCGCGATCGCTCGGAGGGGACGCGCGGCACCGGACCGGGCAGCAGCGGCGAAGACGCTGAGCGCAACGCGGGCGGAAAGAAACAGCTAGTTTGAATGCTGTGCCCCAGTGCGCTCAGCGAAAGCGGCGCGTCGGGCAACGGGGGGAGGCCTGTGTTTGCATGCGTGGTCCTTCGGTGGTTTTGGAAGCGGCGCCGCGGGACGAGGATGACAGTGCACACGGAGAAGGAGACAGGCCGCACGGGAATACTGGACAGCGGGCGAAAGAACTTTGGGGACAGTCTTCGGCAACTGCAGGGGGCAAGGCGGTGGCGCCTGACGACGGCACTCGTAGGATGAAAGTTCGGGGCAAACGGGCGCGAGTGGCGCGGGGTGGGGGGCACGCGGAGCGGAGGGCGCCAGGGGCGAACAGGTCGATTGAATGAAGGTTGAGGGGGGAATGATGAGCCTCACTCTCTTAGCGCGCCTGCTCGCGGGACTCGGCGGAAGGGAATGCGAAGTAGTAGCAGCAAAGGCGTCGAAGACGCAGGACGCGATAGCGCTGTGCAAGAAGGCGCGCGCTTTTAGGCGAGGCACAGCGCGCGTTGAAGCGCGCGTGGGACATTGGCAGGCAGGCAGTGAATGCGACAGCCACGTACGCAGGTATTGCGGTCAGACGCGAAGGCAGTGAGCACACGGGTCGCAGAGGGGAATTTGGCACTGACGACGGAAGAGCGAGAAGAGGCCCGAGGACCAAGGGACCTCGCGAAGCTGGGACAGGGCGCGGCCAGCGAGCTGCTGGACCAACGGGCAAACGCGACGAGCGTCGCGCGGCAGGCGACAAAGCAAGCACGCACGCTTGCTGTCGAGACGCGCGGCGCGGCGCAAGCGTGGCAGACAGGCGGCGAGGGGCCACATACGGCAAGGGCGCGGGGGCAGCTCGGGAGGGGAACTACTGGGAGGCGGGGGCGAGGAAAAGCGACGTGGGGCGTGCGGGGGGGTAAGCGAGCCGCGGCGCGGGACCGCGATCGCTCGGAGGGGACGCGCGGCACCGGACCGGGCAGCAGCGGCGAAGACGCTGAGCGCAACGCGGGCGGAAAGAAACAGCTAGTTTGAATGCTGTGCCCCAGTGCGCTCAGCGAAAGCGGCGCGTCGGGCAACGGGGGGGAGGCCTGTGTTTGCATGCGTGGTCCTTCGGTGGTTTTGGAAGCGGCGCCGCGGGACGAGGATGACAGTGCACACGGAGAAGGAGACAGGCCGCACGGGAATACTGGACAGCGGGCGAAAGAACTTTGGGGACAGTCTTCGGCAACTGCAGGGGGCAAGGCGGTGGCGCCTGACGACGGCACTCGTAGGATGAAAGTTCGGGGCAAACGGGCGCGAGTGGCGCGGGGTGGGGGCACGCGGAGCGGAGGGCGCCAGGGGCGAACAGGTCGATTGAATGAAGGTTGAGGGGGGAATGATGAGCCTCACTCTCTTAGCGCGCCTGCTCGCGGGACTCGGCGGAAGGGAATGCGAAGTAGTAGCAGCAAAGGCGTCGAAGACGCAGGACGCGATAGCGCTGTGCAAGAAGGCGCGCGCTTTTAGGCGAGGCACAGCGCGCGTTGAAGCGCGCGTGGGACATTGGCAGGCAGGCAGTGAATGCGACAGCCACGTACGCAGGTATTGCGGTCAGACGCGAAGGCAGTGAGCACACGGGTCGCAGAGGGGAATTTGGCACTGACGACGGAAGAGCGAGAAGAGGCCCGAGGACCAAGGGACCTCGCGAAGCTGGGACAGGGCGCGGCCAGCGAGCTGCTGGACCAACGGGCAAACGCGACGAGCGTCGCGCGGCAGGCGACAAAGCAAGCACGCACGCTTGCTGTCGAGACGCGCGGCGCGGCGCAAGCGTGGCAGACAGGCGGCGAGGGGCCACATACGGCAAGGGCGCGGGGGCAGCTCGGGAGGGGAACTACTGGGAGGCGGGGGCGAGGAAAAGCGACGTGGGGCGTGCGGGGGGGTAAGCGAGCCGCGGCGCGGGACCGCGATCGCTCGGAGGGGACGCGCGGCACCGGACCGGGCAGCAGCGGCGAAGACGCTGAGCGCAACGCGGGCGGAAAGAAACAGCTAGTTTGAATGCTGTGCCCCAGTGCGCTCAGCGAAAGCGGCGCGTCGGGCAACGGGGGGGAGGCCTGTGTTTGCATGCGTGGTCCTTCGGTGGTTTTGGAAGCGGCGCCGCGGGACGAGGATGACAGTGCACACGGAGAAGGAGACAGGCCGCACGGGAATACTGGACAGCGGGCGAAAGAACTTTGGGGACAGTCTTCGGCAACTGCAGGGGGCAAGGCGGTGGCGCCTGACGACGGCACTCGTAGGATGAAAGTTCGGGGCAAACGGGCGCGAGTGGCGCGGGGTGGGGGGCACGCGGAGCGGAGGGCGCCAGGGGCGAACAGGTCGATTGAATGAAGGTTGAGGGGGGAATGATGAGCCTCACTCTCTTAGCGCGCCTGCTCGCGGGACTCGGCGGAAGGGAATGCGAAGTAGTAGCAGCAAAGGCGTCGAAGACGCAGGACGCGATAGCGCTGTGCAAGAAGGCGCGCGCTTTTAGGCGAGGCACAGCGCGCGTTGAAGCGCGCGTGGGACATTGGCAGGCAGGCAGTGAATGCGACAGCCACGTACGCAGGTATTGCGGTCAGACGCGAAGGCAGTGAGCACACGGGTCGCAGAGGGGAATTTGGCACTGACGACGGAAGAGCGAGAAGAGGCCCGAGGACCAAGGGACCTCGCGAAGCTGGGACAGGGCGCGGCCAGCGAGCTGCTGGACCAACGGGCAAACGCGACGAGCGTCGCGCGGCAGGCGACAAAGCAAGCACGCACGCTTGCTGTCGAGACGCGCGGCGCGGCGCAAGCGTGGCAGACAGGCGGCGAGGGGCCACATACGGCAAGGGCGCGGGGGCAGCTCGGGAGGGGAACTACTGGGAGGCGGGGGCGAGGAAAAGCGACGTGGGGCGTGCGGGGGGGTAAGCGAGCCGCGGCGCGGGACCGCGATCGCTCGGAGGGGACGCGCGGCACCGGACCGGGCAGCAGCGGCGAAGACGCTGAGCGCAACGCGGGCGGAAAGAAACAGCTAGTTTGAATGCTGTGCCCCAGTGCGCTCAGCGAAAGCGGCGCGTCGGGCAACGGGGGGGAGGCCTGTGTTTGCATGCGTGGTCCTTCGGTGGTTTTGGAAGCGGCGCCGCGGGACGAGGATGACAGTGCACACGGAGAAGGAGACAGGCCGCACGGGAATACTGGACAGCGGGCGAAAGAACTTTGGGGACAGTCTTCGGCAACTGCAGGGGGCAAGGCGGTGGCGCCTGACGACGGCACTCGTAGGATGAAAGTTCGGGGCAAACGGGCGCGAGTGGCGCGGGGTGGGGGGCACGCGGAGCGGAGGGCGCCAGGGGCGAACAGGTCGATTGAATGAAGGTTGAGGGGGAATGATGAGCCTCACTCTCTTAGCGCGCCTGCTCGCGGGACTCGGCGGAAGGGAATGCGAAGTAGTAGCAGCAAAGGCGTCGAAGACGCAGGACGCGATAGCGCTGTGCAAGAAGGCGCGCGCTTTTAGGCGAGGCACAGCGCGCGTTGAAGCGCGCGTGGGACATTGGCAGGCAGGCAGTGAATGCGACAGCCACGTACGCAGGTATTGCGGTCAGACGCGAAGGCAGTGAGCACACGGGTCGCAGAGGGGAATTTGGCACTGACGACGGAAGAGCGAGAAGAGGCCCGAGGACCAAGGGACCTCGCGAAGCTGGGACAGGGCGCGGCCAGCGAGCTGCTGGACCAACGGGCAAACGCGACGAGCGTCGCGCGGCAGGCGACAAAGCAAGCACGCACGCTTGCTGTCGAGACGCGCGGCGCGGCGCAAGCGTGGCAGACAGGCGGCGAGGGGCCACATACGGCAAGGGCGCGGGGGCAGCTCGGGAGGGGAACTACTGGGAGGCGGGGGCGAGGAAAAGCGACGTGGGGCGTGCGGGGGGGTAAGCGAGCCGCGGCGCGGGACCGCGATCGCTCGGAGGGGACGCGCGGCACCGGACCGGGCAGCAGCGGCGAAGACGCTGAGCGCAACGCGGGCGGAAAGAAACAGCTAGTTTGAATGCTGTGCCCCAGTGCGCTCAGCGAAAGCGGCGCGTCGGGCAACGGGGGGGAGGCCTGTGTTTGCATGCGTGGTCCTTCGGTGGTTTTGGAAGCGGCGCCGCGGGACGAGGATGACAGTGCACACGGAGAAGGAGACAGGCCGCACGGGAATACTGGACAGCGGGCGAAAGAACTTTGGGGACAGTCTTCGGCAACTGCAGGGGGCAAGGCGGTGGCGCCTGACGACGGCACTCGTAGGATGAAAGTTCGGGGCAAACGGGCGCGAGTGGCGCGGGGTGGGGGGCACGCGGAGCGGAGGGCGCCAGGGGCGAACAGGTCGATTGAATGAAGGTTGAGGGGGAATGATGAGCCTCACTCTCTTAGCGCGCCTGCTCGCGGGACTCGGCGGAAGGGAATGCGAAGTAGTAGCAGCAAAGGCGTCGAAGACGCAGGACGCGATAGCGCTGTGCAAGAAGGCGCGCGCTTTTAGGCGAGGCACAGCGCGCGTTGAAGCGCGCGTGGGACATTGGCAGGCAGGCAGTGAATGCGACAGCCACGTACGCAGGTATTGCGGTCAGACGCGAAGGCAGTGAGCACACGGGTCGCAGAGGGGAATTTGGCACTGACGACGGAAGAGCGAGAAGAGGCCCGAGGACCAAGGGACCTCGCGAAGCTGGGACAGGGCGCGGCCAGCGAGCTGCTGGACCAACGGGCAAACGCGACGAGCGTCGCGCGGCAGGCGACAAAGCAAGCACGCACGCTTGCTGTCGAGACGCGCGGCGCGGCGCAAGCGTGGCAGACAGGCGGCGAGGGGCCACATACGGCAAGGGCGCGGGGGCAGCTCGGGAGGGGAACTACTGGGAGGCGGGGGCGAGGAAAAGCGACGTGGGGCGTGCGGGGGGGTAAGCGAGCCGCGGCGCGGGACCGCGATCGCTCGGAGGGGACGCGCGGCACCGGACCGGGCAGCAGCGGCGAAGACGCTGAGCGCAACGCGGGCGGAAAGAAACAGCTAGTTTGAATGCTGTGCCCCAGTGCGCTCAGCGAAAGCGGCGCGTCGGGCAACGGGGGGAGGCCTGTGTTTGCATGCGTGGTCCTTCGGTGGTTTTGGAAGCGGCGCCGCGGGACGAGGATGACAGTGCACACGGAGAAGGAGACAGGCCGCACGGGAATACTGGACAGCGGGCGAAAGAACTTTGGGGACAGTCTTCGGCAACTGCAGGGGGCAAGGCGGTGGCGCCTGACGACGGCACTCGTAGGATGAAAGTTCGGGGCAAACGGGCGCGAGTGGCGCGGGGTGGGGGGCACGCGGAGCGGAGGGCGCCAGGGGCGAACAGGTCGATTGAATGAAGGTTGAGGGGGGAATGATGAGCCTCACTCTCTTAGCGCGCCTGCTCGCGGGACTCGGCGGAAGGGAATGCGAAGTAGTAGCAGCAAAGGCGTCGAAGACGCAGGACGCGATAGCGCTGTGCAAGAAGGCGCGCGCTTTTAGGCGAGGCACAGCGCGCGTTGAAGCGCGCGTGGGACATTGGCAGGCAGGCAGTGAATGCGACAGCCACGTACGCAGGTATGCGGTCAGACGCGAAGGCAGTGAGCACACGGGTCGCAGAGGGGAATTTGGCACTGACGACGGAAGAGCGAGAAGAGGCCCGAGGACCAAGGGACCTCGCGAAGCTGGGACAGGGCGCGGCCAGCGAGCTGCTGGACCAACGGGCAAACGCGACGAGCGTCGCGCGGCAGGCGACAAAGCAAGCACGCACGCTTGCTGTCGAGACGCGCGGCGCGGCGCAAGCGTGGCAGACAGGCGGCGAGGGGCCACATACGGCAAGGGCGCGGGGGCAGCTCGGGAGGGGAACTACTGGGAGGCGGGGGCGAGGAAAAGCGACGTGGGGCGTGCGGGGGGGTAAGCGAGCCGCGGCGCGGGACCGCGATCGCTCGGAGGGGACGCGCGGCACCGGACCGGGCAGCAGCGGCGAAGACGCTGAGCGCAACGCGGGCGGAAAGAAACAGCTAGTTTGAATGCTGTGCCCCAGTGCGCTCAGCGAAAGCGGCGCGTCGGGCAACGGGGGGGAGGCCTGTGTTTGCATGCGTGGTCCTTCGGTGGTTTTGGAAGCGGCGCCGCGGGACGAGGATGACAGTGCACACGGAGAAGGAGACAGGCCGCACGGGAATACTGGACAGCGGGCGAAAGAACTTTGGGGACAGTCTTCGGCAACTGCAGGGGGCAAGGCGGTGGCGCCTGACGACGGCACTCGTAGGATGAAAGTTCGGGGCAAACGGGCGCGAGTGGCGCGGGGTGGGGGGCACGCGGAGCGGAGGGCGCCAGGGGCGAACAGGTCGATTGAATGAAGGTTGAGGGGGGAATGATGAGCCTCACTCTCTTAGCGCGCCTGCTCGCGGGACTCGGCGGAAGGGAATGCGAAGTAGTAGCAGCAAAGGCGTCGAAGACGCAGGACGCGATAGCGCTGTGCAAGAAGGCGCGCGCTTTTAGGCGAGGCACAGCGCGCGTTGAAGCGCGCGTGGGACATTGGCAGGCAGGCAGTGAATGCGACAGCCACGTACGCAGGTATTGCGGTCAGACGCGAAGGCAGTGAGCACACGGGTCGCAGAGGGGAATTTGGCACTGACGACGGAAGAGCGAGAAGAGGCCCGAGGACCAAGGGACCTCGCGAAGCTGGGACAGGGCGCGGCCAGCGAGCTGCTGGACCAACGGGCAAACGCGACGAGCGTCGCGCGGCAGGCGACAAAGCAAGCACGCACGCTTGCTGTCGAGACGCGCGGCGCGGCGCAAGCGTGGCAGACAGGCGGCGAGGGGCCACATACGGCAAGGGCGCGGGGGCAGCTCGGGAGGGGAACTACTGGGAGGCGGGGGCGAGGAAAAGCGACGTGGGGCGTGCGGGGGGGTAAGCGAGCCGCGGCGCGGGACCGCGATCGCTCGGAGGGGACGCGCGGCACCGGACCGGGCAGCAGCGGCGAAGACGCTGAGCGCAACGCGGGCGGAAAGAAACAGCTAGTTTGAATGCTGTGCCCCAGTGCGCTCAGCGAAAGCGGCGCGTCGGGCAACGGGGGGAGGCCTGTGTTTGCATGCGTGGTCCTTCGGTGGTTTTGGAAGCGGCGCCGCGGGACGAGGATGACAGTGCACACGGAGAAGGAGACAGGCCGCACGGGAATACTGGACAGCGGGCGAAAGAACTTTGGGGACAGTCTTCGGCAACTGCAGGGGGCAAGGCGGTGGCGCCTGACGACGGCACTCGTAGGATGAAAGTTCGGGGCAAACGGGCGCGAGTGGCGCGGGGTGGGGGCACGCGGAGCGGAGGGCGCCAGGGGCGAACAGGTCGATTGAATGAAGGTTGAGGGGGGAATGATGAGCCTCACTCTCTTAGCGCGCCTGCTCGCGGGACTCGGCGGAAGGGAATGCGAAGTAGTAGCAGCAAAGGCGTCGAAGACGCAGGACGCGATAGCGCTGTGCAAGAAGGCGCGCGCTTTTAGGCGAGGCACAGCGCGCGTTGAAGCGCGCGTGGGACATTGGCAGGCAGGCAGTGAATGCGACAGCCACGTACGCAGGTATTGCGGTCAGACGCGAAGGCAGTGAGCACACGGGTCGCAGAGGGGAATTTGGCACTGACGACGGAAGAGCGAGAAGAGGCCCGAGGACCAAGGGACCTCGCGAAGCTGGGACAGGGCGCGGCCAGCGAGCTGCTGGACCAACGGGCAAACGCGACGAGCGTCGCGCGGCAGGCGACAAAGCAAGCACGCACGCTTGCTGTCGAGACGCGCGGCGCGGCGCAAGCGTGGCAGACAGGCGGCGAGGGGCCACATACGGCAAGGGCGCGGGGGCAGCTCGGGAGGGGAACTACTGGGAGGCGGGGGCGAGGAAAAGCGACGTGGGGCGTGCGGGGGGGTAAGCGAGCCGCGGCGCGGGACCGCGATCGCTCGGAGGGGACGCGCGGCACCGGACCGGGCAGCAGCGGCGAAGACGCTGAGCGCAACGCGGGCGGAAAGAAACAGCTAGTTTGAATGCTGTGCCCCAGTGCGCTCAGCGAAAGCGGCGCGTCGGGCAACGGGGGGGAGGCCTGTGTTTGCATGCGTGGTCCTTCGGTGGTTTTGGAAGCGGCGCCGCGGGACGAGGATGACAGTGCACACGGAGAAGGAGACAGGCCGCACGGGAATACTGGACAGCGGGCGAAAGAACTTTGGGGACAGTCTTCGGCAACTGCAGGGGGCAAGGCGGTGGCGCCTGACGACGGCACTCGTAGGATGAAAGTTCGGGGCAAACGGGCGCGAGTGGCGCGGGGTGGGGGGCACGCGGAGCGGAGGGCGCCAGGGGCGAACAGGTCGATTGAATGAAGGTTGAGGGGGGAATGATGAGCCTCACTCTCTTAGCGCGCCTGCTCGCGGGACTCGGCGGAAGGGAATGCGAAGTAGTAGCAGCAAAGGCGTCGAAGACGCAGGACGCGATAGCGCTGTGCAAGAAGGCGCGCGCTTTTAGGCGAGGCACAGCGCGCGTTGAAGCGCGCGTGGGACATTGGCAGGCAGGCAGTGAATGCGACAGCCACGTACGCAGGTATTGCGGTCAGACGCGAAGGCAGTGAGCACACGGGTCGCAGAGGGGAATTTGGCACTGACGACGGAAGAGCGAGAAGAGGCCCGAGGACCAAGGGACCTCGCGAAGCTGGGACAGGGCGCGGCCAGCGAGCTGCTGGACCAACGGGCAAACGCGACGAGCGTCGCGCGGCAGGCGACAAAGCAAGCACGCACGCTTGCTGTCGAGACGCGCGGCGCGGCGCAAGCGTGGCAGACAGGCGGCGAGGGGCCACATACGGCAAGGGCGCGGGGCAGCTCGGGAGGGGAACTACTGGGAGGCGGGGGCGAGGAAAAGCGACGTGGGGCGTGCGGGGGGGTAAGCGAGCCGCGGCGCGGGACCGCGATCGCTCGGAGGGGACGCGCGGCACCGGACCGGGCAGCAGCGGCGAAGACGCTGAGCGCAACGCGGGCGGAAAGAAACAGCTAGTTTGAATGCTGTGCCCCAGTGCGCTCAGCGAAAGCGGCGCGTCGGGCAACGGGGGGGAGGCCTGTGTTTGCATGCGTGGTCCTTCGGTGGTTTTGGAAGCGGCGCCGCGGGACGAGGATGACAGTGCACACGGAGAAGGAGACAGGCCGCACGGGAATACTGGACAGCGGGCGAAAGAACTTTGGGGACAGTCTTCGGCAACTGCAGGGGGCAAGGCGGTGGCGCCTGACGACGGCACTCGTAGGATGAAAGTTCGGGGCAAACGGGCGCGAGTGGCGCGGGTGGGGGGCACGCGGAGCGGAGGGCGCCAGGGGCGAACAGGTCGATTGAATGAAGGTTGAGGGGGGAATGATGAGCCTCACTCTCTTAGCGCGCCTGCTCGCGGGACTCGGCGGAAGGGAATGCGAAGTAGTAGCAGCAAAGGCGTCGAAGACGCAGGACGCGATAGCGCTGTGCAAGAAGGCGCGCGCTTTTAGGCGAGGCACAGCGCGCGTTGAAGCGCGCGTGGGACATTGGCAGGCAGGCAGTGAATGCGACAGCCACGTACGCAGGTATTGCGGTCAGACGCGAAGGCAGTGAGCACACGGGTCGCAGAGGGGAATTTGGCACTGACGACGGAAGAGCGAGAAGAGGCCCGAGGACCAAGGGACCTCGCGAAGCTGGGACAGGGCGCGGCCAGCGAGCTGCTGGACCAACGGGCAAACGCGACGAGCGTCGCGCGGCAGGCGACAAAGCAAGCACGCACGCTTGCTGTCGAGACGCGCGGCGCGGCGCAAGCGTGGCAGACAGGCGGCGAGGGGCCACATACGGCAAGGGCGCGGGGGCAGCTCGGGAGGGGAACTACTGGGAGGCGGGGGCGAGGAAAAGCGACGTGGGGCGTGCGGGGGGGTAAGCGAGCCGCGGCGCGGGACCGCGATCGCTCGGAGGGGACGCGCGGCACCGGACCGGGCAGCAGCGGCGAAGACGCTGAGCGCAACGCGGGCGGAAAGAAACAGCTAGTTTGAATGCTGTGCCCCAGTGCGCTCAGCGAAAGCGGCGCGTCGGGCAACGGGGGGGAGGCCTGTGTTTGCATGCGTGGTCCTTCGGTGGTTTTGGAAGCGGCGCCGCGGGACGAGGATGACAGTGCACACGGAGAAGGAGACAGGCCGCACGGGAATACTGGACAGCGGGCGAAAGAACTTTGGGGACAGTCTTCGGCAACTGCAGGGGGCAAGGCGGTGGCGCCTGACGACGGCACTCGTAGGATGAAAGTTCGGGGCAAACGGGCGCGAGTGGCGCGGGGTGGGGGGCACGCGGAGCGGAGGGCGCCAGGGGCGAACAGGTCGATTGAATGAAGGTTGAGGGGGGAATGATGAGCCTCACTCTCTTAGCGCGCCTGCTCGCGGGACTCGGCGGAAGGGAATGCGAAGTAGTAGCAGCAAAGGCGTCGAAGACGCAGGACGCGATAGCGCTGTGCAAGAAGGCGCGCGCTTTTAGGCGAGGCACAGCGCGCGTTGAAGCGCGCGTGGGACATTGGCAGGCAGGCAGTGAATGCGACAGCCACGTACGCAGGTATTGCGGTCAGACGCGAAGGCAGTGAGCACACGGGTCGCAGAGGGGAATTTGGCACTGACGACGGAAGAGCGAGAAGAGGCCCGAGGACCAAGGGACCTCGCGAAGCTGGGACAGGGCGCGGCCAGCGAGCTGCTGGACCAACGGGCAAACGCGACGAGCGTCGCGCGGCAGGCGACAAAGCAAGCACGCACGCTTGCTGTCGAGACGCGCGGCGCGGCGCAAGCGTGGCAGACAGGCGGCGAGGGGCCACATACGGCAAGGGCGCGGGGGCAGCTCGGGAGGGGAACTACTGGGAGGCGGGGGCGAGGAAAAGCGACGTGGGGCGTGCGGGGGGGTAAGCGAGCCGCGGCGCGGGACCGCGATCGCTCGGAGGGGACGCGCGGCACCGGACCGGGCAGCAGCGGCGAAGACGCTGAGCGCAACGCGGGCGGAAAGAAACAGCTAGTTTGAATGCTGTGCCCCAGTGCGCTCAGCGAAAGCGGCGCGTCGGGCAACGGGGGGGAGGCCTGTGTTTGCATGCGTGGTCCTTCGGTGGTTTTGGAAGCGGCGCCGCGGGACGAGGATGACAGTGCACACGGAGAAGGAGACAGGCCGCACGGGAATACTGGACAGCGGGCGAAAGAACTTTGGGGACAGTCTTCGGCAACTGCAGGGGGCAAGGCGGTGGCGCCTGACGACGGCACTCGTAGGATGAAAGTTCGGGGCAAACGGGCGCGAGTGGCGCGGGGTGGGGGGCACGCGGAGCGGAGGGCGCCAGGGGCGAACAGGTCGATTGAATGAAGGTTGAGGGGGGAATGATGAGCCTCACTCTCTTAGCGCGCCTGCTCGCGGGACTCGGCGGAAGGGAATGCGAAGTAGTAGCAGCAAAGGCGTCGAAGACGCAGGACGCGATAGCGCTGTGCAAGAAGGCGCGCGCTTTTAGGCGAGGCACAGCGCGCGTGAGCGCGCGTTGAAGCGCGCGTGGGACATTGGCAGGCAGGCAGTGAATGCGACAGCCACGTACGCAGGTATTGCGGTCAGACGCGAAGGCAGTGAGCACACGGGTCGCAGAGGGGAATTTGGCACTGACGACGGAAGAGCGAGAAGAGGCCCGAGGACCAAGGGACCTCGCGAAGCTGGGACAGGGCGCGGCCAGCGAGCTGCTGGACCAACGGGCAAACGCGACGAGCGTCGCGCGGCAGGCGACAAAGCAAGCACGCACGCTTGCTGTCGAGACGCGCGGCGCGGCGCAAGCGTGGCAGACAGGCGGCGAGGGGCCACATACGGCAAGGGCGCGGGGGCAGCTCGGGAGGGGAACTACTGGGAGGCGGGGGCGAGGAAAAGCGACGTGGGGCGTGCGGGGGGTAAGCGAGCCGCGGCGCGGGACCGCGATCGCTCGGAGGGGACGCGCGGCACCGGACCGGGCAGCAGCGGCGAAGACGCTGAGCGCAACGCGGGCGGAAAGAAACAGCTAGTTTGAATGCTGTGCCCCAGTGCGCTCAGCGAAAGCGGCGCGTCGGGCAACGGGGGGGAGGCCTGTGTTTGCATGCGTGGTCCTTCGGTGGTTTTGGAAGCGGCGCCGCGGGACGAGGATGACAGTGCACACGGAGAAGGAGACAGGCCGCACGGGAATACTGGACAGCGGGCGAAAGAACTTTGGGGACAGTCTTCGGCAACTGCAGGGGGCAAGCGGTGGCGCCTGACGACGGCACTCGTAGGATGAAAGTTCGGGGCAAACGGGCGCGAGTGGCGCGGGGTGGGGGGCACGCGGAGCGGAGGGCGCCAGGGGCGAACAGGTCGATTGAATGAAGGTTGAGGGGGGAATGATGAGCCTCACTCTCTTAGCGCGCCTGCTCGCGGGACTCGGCGGAAGGGAATGCGAAGTAGTAGCAGCAAAGGCGTCGAAGACGCAGGACGCGATAGCGCTGTGCAAGAAGGCGCGCGCTTTTAGGCGAGGCACAGCGCGCGTTGAAGCGCGCGTGGGACATTGGCAGGCAGGCAGTGAATGCGACAGCCACGTACGCAGGTATTGCGGTCAGACGCGAAGGCAGTGAGCACACGGGTCGCAGAGGGGAATTTGGCACTGACGACGGAAGAGCGAGAAGAGGCCCGAGGACCAAGGGACCTCGCGAAGCTGGGACAGGGCGCGGCCAGCGAGCTGCTGGACCAACGGGCAAACGCGACGAGCGTCGCGCGGCAGGCGACAAAGCAAGCACGCACGCTTGCTGTCGAGACGCGCGGCGCGGCGCAAGCGTGGCAGACAGGCGGCGAGGGGCCACATACGGCAAGGGCGCGGGGGCAGCTCGGGAGGGGAACTACTGGGAGGCGGGGGCGAGGAAAAGCGACGTGGGGCGTGCGGGGGGGTAAGCGAGCCGCGGCGCGGGACCGCGATCGCTCGGAGGGGACGCGCGGCACCGGACCGGGCAGCAGCGGCGAAGACGCTGAGCGCAACGCGGGCGGAAAGAAACAGCTAGTTTGAATGCTGTGCCCCAGTGCGCTCAGCGAAAGCGGCGCGTCGGGCAACGGGGGGGAGGCCTGTGTTTGCATGCGTGGTCCTTCGGTGGTTTTGGAAGCGGCGCCGCGGGACGAGGATGACAGTGCACACGGAGAAGGAGACAGGCCGCACGGGAATACTGGACAGCGGGCGAAAGAACTTTGGGGACAGTCTTCGGCAACTGCAGGGGGCAAGGCGGTGGCGCCTGACGACGGCACTCGTAGGATGAAAGTTCGGGGCAAACGGGCGCGAGTGGCGCGGGGTGGGGGCACGCGGAGCGGAGGGCGCCAGGGGCGAACAGGTCGATTGAATGAAGGTTGAGGGGGAATGATGAGCCTCACTCTCTTAGCGCGCCTGCTCGCGGGACTCGGCGGAAGGGAATGCGAAGTAGTAGCAGCAAAGGCGTCGAAGACGCAGGACGCGATAGCGCTGTGCAAGAAGGCGCGCGCTTTTAGGCGAGGCACAGCGCGCGTTGAAGCGCGCGTGGGACATTGGCAGGCAGGCAGTGAATGCGACAGCCACGTACGCAGGTATTGCGGTCAGACGCGAAGGCAGTGAGCACACGGGTCGCAGAGGGGAATTTTGGCACTGACGACGGAAGAGCGAGAAGAGGCCCGAGGACCAAGGGACCTCGCGAAGCTGGGACAGGGCGCGGCCAGCGAGCTGCTGGACCAACGGGCAAACGCGACGAGCGTCGCGCGGCAGGCGACAAAGCAAGCACGCACGCTTGCTGTCGAGACGCGCGGCGCGGCGCAAGCGTGGCAGACAGGCGGCGAGGGGCCACATACGGCAAGGGCGCGGGGGCAGCTCGGGAGGGGAACTACTGGGAGGCGGGGGCGAGGAAAAGCGACGTGGGGCGTGCGGGGGGGTAAGCGAGCCGCGGCGCGGGACCGCGATCGCTCGGAGGGGACGCGCGGCACCGGACCGGGCAGCAGCGGCGAAGACGCTGAGCGCAACGCGGGCGGAAAGAAACAGCTAGTTTGAATGCTGTGCCCCAGTGCGCTCAGCGAAAGCGGCGCGTCGGGCAACGGGGGGGAGGCCTGTGTTTGCATGCGTGGTCCTTCGGTGGTTTTGGAAGCGGCGCGCGGGACGAGGATGACAGTGCACACGGAGAAGGAGACAGGCCGCACGGGAATACTGGACAGCGGGCGAAAGAACTTTGGGGACAGTCTTCGGCAACTGCAGGGGGCAAGGCGGTGGCGCCTGACGACGGCACTCGTAGGATGAAAGTTCGGGGCAAACGGGCGCGAGTGGCGCGGGGTGGGGGGCACGCGGAGCGGAGGGCGCCAGGGGCGAACAGGTCGATTGAATGAAGGTTGAGGGGGGAATGATGAGCCTCACTCTCTTAGCGCGCCTGCTCGCGGGACTCGGCGGAAGGGAATGCGAAGTAGTAGCAGCAAAGGCGTCGAAGACGCAGGACGCGATAGCGCTGTGCAAGAAGGCGCGCGCTTTTAGGCGAGGCACAGCGCGCGTTGAAGGCGCGGCGTGGGACATTGGCAGGCAGGCAGTGAATGCGACAGCCACGTACGCAGGTATTGCGGTCAGACGCGAAGGCAGTGAGCACACGGGTCGCAGAGGGGAATTTGGCACTGACGACGGAAGAGCGAGAAGAGGCCCGAGGACCAAGGGACTCGCGAAGCTGGGACAGGGCGCGGCCAGCGAGCTGCTGGACCAACGGGCAAACGCGACGAGCGTCGCGCGGCAAGGCGACAAAGCAAGCACGCACGCTTGCTGTCGAGACGCGCGGCCGGCGCAAGCGTGGCAGACAGGCGGCGAGGGGCCACATACGGCAAGGGCGCGGGGCAGCTCGGGAGGGGAACTACTGGGAGGCGGGGGCGAGGAAAAGCGACGTGGGGCGTGCGGGGGGGTAAGCGAGCCGCGGCGCGGGACCGCGATCGCTCGGAGGGGACGCGCGCACCGGACCGGGCAGCAGCGGCGAAGACGCTGAGCGCAACGCGGCGGAAAGAAACAGCTAGTTTGAATGCTGTGCCCCAGTGGCGCTCAGCGGAAAGCGGCGCGTCGGGCAACGGGGGGGAGGCCTGTGTTGCATGCGTGGTCCTTCGGTGTTTTGGAAGCGGCGCCGCGGGACGAGGATGACAGTGCACACGGAGAAGGAGACAGGCCGCACGGGAATACTGGACAGCGGGCGAAAGAACTTTGGGGACAGTCTTCGGCAACTGCAGGGGGCAAGGCGGTGGCGCCTGACGACGGCACTCGTAGGGATGAAAGTTCGGGGCAAACGGGCGCGAGTGGCGCGGGGTGGGGGGCACGCGGAGCGGAGGGCGCCAGGGCGAACAGGTCGATTGAATGAAGGTTGAGGGGGGAATGATGAGCCTCACTCTCTTAGCGCGCCTGCTCGCGGGACTCGCGGAAGGGAATGCGAAGTAGTAGCAGCAAAGGCGTCGAAGACGCAGGACCGATAGCGCTGTGCAAAGAAGGCGCCGCTTTTAGGCGAGGCACAGCGCGCGTTGAAGCGGCGGAGCGTGGGACATTGGCAGGCAGGCAGTGAATGCGACAGCCACGTACGCAGGTATTGCGGTCAGACGCGAAGGCAGTGAGCACACGGGTCGCAGAGGGGAATTTGGCACTGACGACGGAAGAGCGAGAAGAGGCCCGGAGGACCAAGGGACCTCGCGAAGCTGGGACAGGGCGCGGCCAGCGAGCTGCTGGACCAACGGGCAAACGCGACGAGCGTCGCGCGGCAGGCGACAAAGCAAGCACGCACGGCTTGCTGTCGAGACGCCGGCGCGGCGCAAGCGTGGCAGACAGGCGGCGAGGGGCCACATACGGCAAGGGCGCGGGGCAGCTCGGGGAGGGGAACTACTGGGAGGCGGGGGCGAGGAAAAGCGACGTGGGGCGTGCGGGGGGTAAGCGAGCCGCGGCGCCGGGACCGCGATCGCTCGGAGGACGCGCCGGCACCGGACCGGGGCAGCAGCGGCAAGACGCTGAGCGCAACGCGCGGAAAGAAACAGCTAGTTTTGAATGCTGTGCCCCAGTGCGCTCAGCGAAAGCGGCGGTCGGGCAACGGGGGGGAGGCGTGTTTTGCATGCGTGGTCCTTCGGTGGTTTTGGAAGCGGCCGCCGCGGGACGAGGATGACAGTGCACACGGAGAAGGAGACAGGCCGCACGGGAATACTGGACAGCGGGCGAAAAACTTTGGGACAGTCTTCGGCAACTCAGGGGGCAAGGGTGGCGCCTGACGACGGCACTCGTAGGATGAAAGTTCGGGGCAAACGGGCCGAGTGGCCGGGGTGGGGCACGCGGAGCGAGGGCGCCAGGGCGACAGTCGATTGGAATGAAGGTGAGGGGGGAATGATGAGCCTCACTCTCTTAGCGCGCCTGCTCGCGGACTCGGCGGAAGGGGAATGCGAAGTAGTAGCAGCAAAGGCGTCGAAGACGCAGGACGCGATAGCGCTGTGCAAGAAGGCGCGCGCTTTTAGGCGAGGCACAGCGCGCGTTGAAGCGCGCGTGGGACATTGGCAGGCAGGCAGTGAATGCGACAGCCACGTACGCAGGTATTGCGGTCAGACGCGAAGGCAGTGAGCACACGGGTCGCAGAGGGGAATTTGGCACTGACGACGGAAGAGCGAGAAGAGGCCCGAGGACCAAGGGACCTCGCGAAGCTGGACAGGCGCGGCCAGCGAGCTGCTGGACCAACGGGCAAACGCGACGAGCGTCGCGCGGCAGGCGACAAAGCAAGCACGCACGCTTGCTGTCGAGACGCGCGGCGCGGCGCAAGCGTGGCAGACAGGCGGCGAGGGGCCACATACGGCAAGGGCGCGGGGGCAGCTCGGAGGGGAACTACTGGGAGGCGGGGGCGAGGAAAAGCGACGTGGGGCGTGCGGGGGGGTAAGCGAGCCGCGGCGCGGACCGCGATCGCTCGGAGGGGACGCGGCACCGGACCGGGCAGCGGCGAAGACGCTGAGCGCAACGCGGGCGGAAAGAAACAGCTAGTTTGAATGCTGTGCCCCAGTGCGCTCAGCGAAAGCGGCGCGTCGGGCAACGGGGGGGAGGCCTGTGTTTGCATGCGTGGTCCTTCGGTGGTTTTGGAAGCGGCGCCGCGGGACGAGGATGACAGTGCACACGGAGAAGGAGACAGGCCGCACGGGAATACTGGACAGCGGGCGAAAGAACTTTGGGGACAGTCTTCGGCAACTGCAGGGGGCAAGGCGGTGGCGCCTGACGACGGCACTCGTAGGATGAAAGTTCGGGGCAAACGGGCGCGAGTGGCGCGGGTGGGGGCACGCGGAGCGGAGGGCGCCAGGGCGAACAGGTCGATGAATGAAGTTGAGGGGGAATGATGAGCCTCACTCTCTTAGCGCGCCTGCTCGCGGGACTCGGCGGAAGGGAATGCGAAGTAGTAGCCAGCAAAGGCGTCGAGACGCAGGACGCGATAGCCTGTGCAAGAAGGCGCCGCTTTTAGCGGGCACAGCGCGGCGTTGAAGCGCGCGTGGGACATTGGCAGCAGCAGTGAATGCGACAGCACGTACGCAGGTATTGCGTCAGACGCGAAGGCAGTGAGCACACGGGTCGCAGAGGGGATTGCACTGACGACGGAAGCGAAAGAGGCCCGAGACAAGGGACCTCGCGAAGCTGGACAGGCGCGGCCAGCGAGCTGCTGACCAACGGGCAACCGACGAGCGTCGCGCGGCAGCACAAAGCAAGCACGCACCTTGCTGTCAGACGCGCGGCCGCGCAGGCTGCAGACAGGCGGCGAGGGCACATACGGCATGGGCCGGGGCACTCGGAGGGAACTACTGGAGCGGGGGCGAGGAAAAGCACGTGGGCGTCGGGGTAAGAGCCGCGGCGCGGACCGCGATCGCTCGGAGGGACGCGCGGCACCGGACCCGGGCCAGCAGCGGCCGAAGACCTGAGCGCAACGCGGGCCGGAAAGAAACAGCTAGTTTGAATGCTGTGCCCCAGTGCGCTCAGCGAAAGCGGCCGTCGGGCAACGGGGAGGCCTGTGTTTGCATGCTGGTCCTTCGGTGGTTTTGGAAGCGGCGCCGCGGACGAGGATGACAGTGCACACGGAGAAGGAACAGGCCGCACGGGAATACTGACAGCGGGCGAAAGAACTTGGGACAGTCTTCGCAACTGCAGGGGCAAGCGGTGCGCCTGACGACGCACTCGTAGGATGAAAGTTCGGGGCAAACGGGCGCGAGTGCGCGGGGTGGGGGCACGCGGGAGCGGAGGGCGCCAGGGCGAACAGGTCGATTGAATGAAGTTGAGGAGGGAATGATGAGCCTCACTCTCTTAGCGCGCCTGCTCGCGGGACTCGGCGGAAGGGAATGCGAAGTAGTAGCAGCAAAGGCGTCGAAGACGCAGGACGCGATAGCGCTGTGCAAGAAGGCGCGCGCTTTTAGGCGAGGCAGCGCGCGTTGAAGCGCGCGTCACATTGGCAGGCAGGCAGTGAATGCGACAGCCACGTACGCAGGTATTGCGGTCAGACGCGAAGGCAGTGAGCACACGGGTCGCAGAGGGGAATTTGGCACTGACGACGGAAGAGCGAGAAGAGGCCCGAGGACCAAGGGACCTCGCGAAGCTGGGACAGGGCGCGGCCAGCGAGCTGCTGGACCAACGGGCAAACGCGACGAGCGTCGCGCGGCAGGCGACAAAGCAAGCACGCACGCTTGCTGTCGAGACGCGCGGCGCGGCGCAAGCGTGGCAGACAGGCGGCGAGGGGCCACATACGGCAAGGGCGCGGGGGCAGCTCGGGAGGGGAACTACTGGGAGGCGGGGCGAGGAAAAGCGACGTGGGGCGTGCGGGGGGTAAGCGAGCCGCGGCGCGGGACCGCGATCGCTCGGAGGGGACGCGCGGCACCGGACCGGGCAGCAGCGGCGAAGACGCTGAGCGCAACGCGGGCGGAAAGAAACAGCTAGTTTGAATGCTGTGCCCCAGTGCGCTCAGCGAAAGCGGCGCGTCGGGCAACGGGGGGAGGCCTGTGTTTGCATGCGTGGTCCTTCGGTGGTTTTGGAAGCGGCGCCGCGGGACGAGGATGACAGTGCACACGGAGAAGGAGACAGGCCGCACGGGAATACTGGACAGCGGGCGAAAGAACTTTGGGGACAGTCTTCGGCAACTGCAGGGGGCAAGGCGGTGGCGCCTGACGACGGCACTCGTAGGATGAAAGTTCGGGGCAAACGGGCGCGAGTGGCGCGGGGTGGGGGGCACGCGGAGCGGAGGGCGCCAGGGGCGAACAGGTCGATTGAATGAAGGTTGAGGGGGGAATGATGAGCCTCACTCTCTTAGCGCGCCTGCTCGCGGACTCGGCGGAAGGAATGCGAAGTAGTAGCAGCAAAGGCGTCGAAGACGCAGGACGCGATAGCGCTGTGCAAGAAGGCGCGCGCTTTTAGGCGAGGCACAGCGCGCGTTGAAAGCGCGCGGCAGGCAGTGAATGCGACAGCCACGTACGCAGGTATTGCGGTCAGACGCGAAGGCAGTGAGCACACGGGTCGCAGAGGGAATTTGGCACTGACGACGGAAGAGCGAAAAGGCCCGAGGACAAGGGACCTCGCGAAGCTGGGACCGGGCGCGCCAGCGAGCTGCTGGACCAACGGCAACCCGACGAGGCGTCGCGCGGCCAGGCGAAAGCAAGCACGCACGTTGCTGTCGGAGCGCGGCGCGGCGCAAGCGTGGCAGACAGCGGCGGAGGGCCAATACCGGCAAGGGCGCGGGGCAGCTCGGGGGAACTACTGGAGGCGGGGGCGAGGAAAAGGCGACGTGGGGCGTGCGGGGGTAGCGAGCCGCGGCGCGGACGCGATCGCTCGGAGGGGGACGCGCGGACCGGACCGGGCAGAGCCGGCGAAGACGCTGAGCGCAACGCGGCGGAGAAACAGCTAGTTTGGAATGCTGTGCCCCCAGTGCGCTCAGCGAAGCGGCGCGTCGGGCAACGGGGGGACCTGTGTTGCATGCGTGTCCTTCGGTGGTTTGGAAGCGGCGCCGCGGGACCGAGGATGACAGGCACACGGAGAAGAGACAGCCCGACCGGAACTAGGACAGCGGCGAAAGAACTTTGGGACAGTCTTCGGCACTGCAGGGGGCAAGGCGGTGGCGCCTGACGACGGCACTCGTAGGATGAAGAGTTCGGGGGCAAACCGGCGCGAGTGAGCGCGGGTGGGGGCACGCGAGCGGAGGGCGCCAGGGGCGAACAGGTCGATTGAATGAAGGTTTAGGGGAATGATGAGCTCACTCTCTTAGCGCGCCTGCTCGCGGACCGGCGGACAGGGAATGCGAATAGTAGCAGAAAGGCGTCGAAGACGCAGGACGCGATAGCGCTGTGCAAGAAGGCGCGCGCTTTTAGGCGAGGCACAGCGGCGCGTTGAAGCGCGCGTGGGACATTGGCAGGCAGGCAGTGAATGCGACAGCCACGTACGCAGGTATTGCGGTCAGACGCGAAGGCAGTGAGCACACGGGTCGCAGAGGGGAATTTGGCACTGACGACGGAAGAGCGAGAAGAGGCCCGAGGACCAAGGGACCTCGCGAAGCTGGGACAGGGCGCGGCCAGCGAGCTGCTGGACCAACGGGCAAACGCGACGAGCGTCGCGCGGCAGGCGACAAAGCAAGCACGCACGCTTGCTGTCGAGACGCGCGGCGCGGCGCAAGCGTGGCAGACAGGCGGCGAGGGGCCACATACGGCAAGGGCGCGGGGGCAGCTCGGGAGGGGAACTACTGGGAGGCGGGGCGAGGAAAAGCGACGTGGGGCGTGCGGGGGGTAAGCGAGCCGCGGCGGGACCGCGATCGCTCGGAGGGGACGCGCGGCACCGGACCGGGCAGCAGCGGCGAACGCTGAGCGCAACGCGGGCGGAAAGAAACAGCTAGTTTGAATGCTGTGCCCCAGTGCGCTCAGCGAAAGCGGCGCGTCGGGCAACGGGGGGAGGCCTGTGTTTGCATGCGTGGTCCTTCGGTGGTTTTGGAAGCGGCGCCGCGGGACGAGGATGACAGTGCACACGGAGAAGGAGACAGGCCGCACGGGAATACTGGACAGCGGGCGAAAGAACTTTGGGGACAGTCTTCGGCAACTGCAGGGGGCAAGGCGGTGGCGCCTGACGACGGCACTCGTAGGATGAAAGTTCGGGGCAAACGGGCGCGAGTGGCGCGGGGTGGGGGGCACGCGGAGCGGAGGGCGCCAGGGGCGAACAGGTCGATTGAATGAAGGTTGAGGGGGAATGATGAGCCTCACTCTCTTAGCGCGCCTGCTCGCGGGACTCGGCGGAAGGGAATGCGAAGTAGTAGCAGCAAAGGCGTCGAAGACGCAGGACGCGATAGCGCTGTGCAAGAAGGCGCGCGCTTTTAGGCGAGGCACAGCGCGCGTTGAAGCGCGCGTGGGACATTGGCAGGCAGGCAGTGAATGCGACAGCCACGTACGCAGGTATTGCGGTCAGACGCGAAGGCAGTGAGCACACGGGTCGCAGAGGGGAATTTGGCACTGACGACGGAAGAGCGAGAAGAGGCCCGAGGACCAAGGGACCTCGCGAAGCTGGGACAGGGCGCGGCCAGCGAGCTGCTGGACCAACGGGCAAACGCGACGAGCGTCGCGCGGCAGGCGACAAAGCAAGCACGCACGCTTGCTGTCGAGACGCGCGGCGCGGCGCAAGCGTGGCAGACAGGCGGCGAGGGGCCACATACGGCAAGGGCGCGGGGCAGCTCGGGAGGGGAACTACTGGGAGGCGGGGGCGAGGAAAAGCGACGTGGGGCGTGCGGGGGGTAAGCGAGCCGCGGCGCGGGACCGCGATCGCTCGGAGGGGACGCGCGGCACCGGACCGGGCAGCAGCGGCGAAGACGCTGAGCGCAACGCGGGCGGAAAGAAACAGCTAGTTTGAATGCTGTGCCCCAGTGCGCTCAGCGAAAGCGGCGCGTCGGGCAACGGGGGGAGGCCTGTGTTTGCATGCGTGGTCCTTCGGTGGTTTTGGAAGCGGCGCCGCGGGACGAGGATGACAGTGCACACGGAGAAGGAGACAGGCCGCACGGGAATACTGGACAGCGGGCGAAAGAACTTTGGGGACAGTCTTCGGCAACTGCAGGGGGCAAGGCGGGCGCCTGACGACGGCACTCGTAGGATGAAAGTTCGGGGCAAACGGGCGCGAGTGGCGCGGGGTGGGGGCACGCGGAGCGGAGGGCGCCAGGGGCGAACAGGTCGATTGAATGAAGGTTGAGGGGGGAATGATGAGCCTCACTCTCTTAGCGCGCCTGCTCGCGGGACTCGGCGGAAGGGAATGCGAAGTAGTAGCAGCAAAGGCGTCGAAGACGCAGGACGCGATAGCGCTGTGCAAGAAGGCGCGCGCTTTTAGGCGAGGCACAGCGCGCGTTGAAGCGCGCGTGGGACATTGGCAGGCAGGCAGTGAATGCGACAGCCACGTACGCAGGTATTGCGGTCAGACGCGAAGGCAGTGAGCACACGGGTCGCAGAGGGGAATTTGGCACTGACGACGGAAGAGCGAGAAGAGGCCCGAGGACCAAGGGACCTCGCGAAGCTGGGACAGGGCGCGGCCAGCGAGCTGCTGGACCAACGGGCAAACGCGACGAGCGTCGCGCGGCAGGCGACAAAGCAAGCACGCACGCTTGCTGTCGAGCGCGGCGCGGCGCAAGCGTGGCAGACAGGCGGCGAGGGGCCACATACGGCAAGGGCGCGGGGGCAGCTCGGGAGGGGAACTACTGGGAGGCGGGGGCGAGGAAAAGCGACGTGGGGCGTGCGGGGGGGTAAGCGAGCCGCGGCGCGGGACCGCGATCGCTCGGAGGGGACGCGCGGCACCGGACCGGGCAGCAGCGGCGAAGACGCTGAGCGCAACGCGGGCGGAAAGAAACAGCTAGTTTGAATGCTGTGCCCCAGTGCGCTCAGCGAAAGCGGCGCGTCGGGCAACGGGGGGAGGCCTGTGTTTGCATGCGTGGTCCTTCGGTGGTTTTGGAAGCGGCGCGCGGGGACGAGGATGACAGTGCACACGGAGAAGGAGACAGGCCGCACGGGAATACTGGACAGCGGGCGAAAGAACTTTGGGACAGTCTTCGGCAACTGCAGGGGCAAGGCGGTGGCGCCTGACGACGGCACTCGTAGGATGAAAGTTCGGGGCAAACGGGCGCGAGTGGCGCGGGGTGGGGGGCACGCGGAGCGGAGGGCGCCAGGGGCGAACAGGTCGATTGAATGAAGGTTGAGGGGGGAATGATGAGCCTCACTCTCTTAGCGCGCCTGCTCGCGGGACTCGGCGGAAGGGAATGCGAAGTAGTAGCAGCAAAGGCGTCGAAGACGCAGGACGCGATAGCGCTGTGCAAGAAGGCGCGCGCTTTTAGGCGAGGCACAGCGCGCGTTGAAGCGCGCGTGGGACATTGGCAGGCAGGCAGTGAATGCGACAGCCACGTACGCAGGTATTGCGGTCAGACGCGAAGGCAGTGAGCACACGGGTCGCAGAGGGGAATTTGGCACTGACGACGGAAGAGCGAGAAGAGGCCCGAGGACCAAGGGACCTCGCGAAGCTGGGACAGGGCGCGGCCAGCGAGCTGCTGGACCAACGGGCAAACGCGACGAGCGTCGCGCGGCAGGCGACAAAGCAAGCACGCACGCTTGCTGTCGAGACGCGCGGCGCGGCGCAAGCGTGGCAGACAGGCGGCGAGGGGCCACATACGGCAAGGGCGCGGGGCAGCTCGGGAGGGGAACTACTGGGAGGCGGGGGCGAGGAAAAGCGACGTGGGGCGTGCGGGGGGGAAGCGAGCCGCGGCGCGGGACCGCGATCGCTCGGAGGGACGCGCGGCACCGGACCGGGCAGCAGCGGCGAAGACGCTGAGCGCAACGCGGGCGGAAAAAACAGCTAGTTTGAATGCTGTGCCCCAGTGCGCTCAGCGAAAGCGGCGCGTCGGGCAACGGGGGGGAGGCCTGTGTTTGCATGCGTGGTCCTTCGGTGGTTTTGGAAGCGGCGCCGCGGGACGAGGATGACAGTGCACACGGAGAAGGAGACAGGCCGCACGGGAATACTGGACAGCGGGCGAAAGAACTTTGGGGACAGTCTTCGGCAACTGCAGGGGGCAAGGCGGTGGCGCCTGACGACGGCACTCGTAGGATGAAAGTTCGGGGCAAACGGGCGCGAGTGGCGCGGGGTGGGGGGCACGCGGAGCGGAGGGCGCCAGGGGCGAACAGGTCGATTGAATGAAGGTTGAGGGGGGAATGATGAGCCTCACTCTCTTAGCGCGCCTGCTCGCGGGACTCGGCGGAAGGGAATGCGAAGTAGTAGCAGCAAAGGCGTCGAAGACGCAGGACGCGATAGCGCTGTGCAAGAAGGCGCGCGCTTTTAGGCGAGGCACAGCGCGCGTTGAAGCGCGCGTGGGACATTGGCAGGCAGGCAGTGAATGCGACAGCCACGTACGCAGGTATTGCGGTCAGACGCGAAGGCAGTGAGCACACGGGTCGCAGAGGGGAATTTGGCACTGACGACGGAAGAGCGAGAAGAGGCCCGAGGACCAAGGGACCTCGCGAAGCTGGGACAGGGCGCGGCCAGCGAGCTGCTGGACCAACGGGCAAACGCGACGAGCGTCGCGCGGCAGGCGACAAAGCAAGCACGCACGCTTGCTGTCGAGACGCGCGGCGGCGCAAGCGTGGCAGACAGGCGGCGCGAGGGGCCACATACGGCAAGGGCGCGGGGCAGCTCGGAGGGGAACTACTGGGAGGCGGGGGCGAGGAAAAGCGACGTGGGGCGTGCGGGGGTAAGCGAGCCGCGGCGCGGGACCGCGATCGCTCGGAGGGGACGCGCGGCACCGGACCGGGCAGCAGCGGCGAAGACGCTGAGCGCAACGCGGGCGGAAAGAAACAGCTAGTTTGAATGCTGTGCCCCAGTGCGCTCAGCGAAAGCGGCGCGTCGGGCAACGGGGGAGGCCTGTGTTTGCATGCGTGGTCCTTCGGTGGTTTTGGAAGCGGCGCCGCGGGACGAGGATGACAGTGCACACGGAGAAGGAGACAGGCCGCACGGGAATACTGGACAGCGGGCGAAAGAACTTTGGGGACAGTCTTCGGCAACTGCAGGGGGCAAGGCGGTGGCGCCTGACGACGGCACTCGTAGGATGAAAGTTCGGGGCAAACGGGCGCGAGTGGCGCGGGGTGGGGGGCACGCGGAGCGGAGGGCGCCAGGGGCGAACAGGTCGATTGAATGAAGGTTGAGGGGGAATGATGAGCCTCACTCTCTTAGCGCGCCTGCTCGCGGGACTCGGCGGAAGGGAATGCGAAGTAGTAGCAGCAAAGGCGTCGAAGACGCAGGACGCGATAGCGCTGTGCAAGAAGGCGCGCGCTTTTAGGCGAGGCACAGCGCGCGTTGAAAGCGCGCGTGGGACATTGGCAGGCAGGCAGTGAATGCGACAGCCACGTACGCAGGTATTGCGGTCAGACGCGAAGGCAGTGAGCACACGGGTCGCAGAGGGGAATTTGGCACTGACGACGGAAGAGCGAGAAGAGGCCGAGGACCAAGGGACCTCGCGAAGCTGGGACAGGGCGCGGCCAGCGAGCTGCTGGACCAACGGGCAAACGCGACGAGCGTCGCGCGGCAGGCGACAAAGCAAGCACGCACGCTTGCTGTCGAGACGCGCGGCGCGGCGCAAGCGTGGCAGACAGGCGCGAGGGGCCACATACGGCAAGGGCGCGGGGCAGCTCGGGAGGGGAACTACTGGGAGGCGGGGGCGAGGAAAAGCGACGTGGGGCGTGCGGGGGTAAGCGAGCCGCGGCGCGGGACCGCGATCGCTCGGAGGGGACGCGCGGCACCGGACCGGGCAGCAGCGGCGAAGACGCTGAGCGCAACGCGGGCGGAAAGAAACAGCTAGTTTGAATGCTGTGCCCAGTGCGCTCAGCGAAAGCGGCGCGTCGGGCAACGGGGGGAGGCCTGTGTTTGCATGCGTGGTCCTTCGGTGGTTTTGGAAGCGGCGCCGCGGGACGAGGATGACAGTGCACACGGAGAAGGAGACAGGCCGCACGGGAATACTGGACAGCGGGCGAAAGAACTTTGGGGACAGTCTTCGGCAACTGCAGGGGGCAAGGCGGTGGCGCCTGACGACGGCACTCGTAGGATGAAAGTTCGGGGCAAACGGCGCGAGTGGCGCGGGTGGGGGCACGCGGAGCGGAGGGCGCCAGGGGCGAACAGGTCGATTGAATGAAGGTTGAGGGGGGAATGATGAGCCTCACTCTCTTAGCGCGCCTGCTCGCGGGACTCGGCGGAAGGGAATGCGAAGTAGTAGCAGCAAAGGCGTCGAAGACGCAGGACGCGATAGCGCTGTGCAAGAAGGCGCGCGCTTTTAGGCGAGGCACAGCGCGCGTTGAAGCGCGCGTGGGACATTGGCAGGCAGGCAGTGAATGCGACAGCCACGTACGCAGGTACTGCGGTCAGACGCGAAGGCAGTGAGCACACGGGTCGCAGAGGGGAATTTGGCACTGACGACGGAAGAGCGAGAAGAGGCCCGAGGACCAAGGACCTCGCGAAGCTGGGACAGGGCGCGGCCAGCGAGCTGCTGGACCAACGGGCAAACGCGACGAGCGTCGCGCGGCAGGCGACAAAGCAAGCACGCACGCTTGCTGTCGAGACGCGCGGCGCGGCGCAAGCGTGGCAGACAGGCGGCGAGGGGCCACATACGGCAAGGGCGCGGGGCAGCTCGGGAGGGGAACTACTGGGAGGCGGGGGCGAGGAAAAGCGACGTGGGGCGTGGGGGGTAAGCGAGCCGCGGCGCGGGACCGCGATCGCTCGGAGGGACGCGCGGCACCGGACCGGGCAGCAGCGGCGAAGACGCTGAGCGCAACGCGGGCGGAAAGAAACAGCTAGTTTGAATGCTGTGCCCCAGTGCGCTCAGCGAAAGCGGCGCGTCGGGCAACGGGGGGAGGCCTGTGTTTGCATGCGTGGTCCTTCGGTGGTTTTGGAAGCGGCGCCGCGGGACGAGGATGACAGTGCACACGGAGAAGGAGACAGGCCGCACGGGAATACTGGACAGCGGGCGAAAGAACTTTGGGGACAGTCTTCGGCAACTGCAGGGGCAAGGCGGTGGCGCCTGACGACGGCACTCGTAGGATGAAAGTTCGGGGCAAACGGGCGCGAGTGGCGCGGGGTGGGGGCACGCGGAGCGGAGGCGCCAGGGCGAACAGGTCGATTGAATGAAGGTTGAGGGGAATGATGAGCCTCACTCTCTTAGCGCGCCTGCTCGCGGGACTCGGCGGAAGGGAATGCGAAGTAGTAGCAGCAAAGGCGTCGAAGACGCAGGACGCGATAGCGCTGTGCAAGAAGGCGCGCGCTTTTAGGCGAGGCACAGCGCGCGTTGAAGCGCGCGTGGGACATTGGCAGGCAGGCAGTGAATGCGACAGCCACGTACGCAGGTATTGCGGTCAGACGCGAAGGCAGTGAGCACACGGGTCGCAGAGGGAATTTGGCACTGACGACGGAAGAGCGAGAAGAGGCCCGAGGACCAAGGGACCTCGCGAAGCTGGGACAGGGCGCGGCCAGCGAGCTGCTGGACCAACGGGCAAACGCGACGAGCGTCGCGCGGCAGGCGACAAAGCAAGCACGCACGCTTGCTGTCGAGACGCGCGGCGCGGCGCAAGCGTGGCAGACAGGCGGCGAGGGGCCACATACGGCAAGGCGCGGGGGCAGCTCGGAGGGGAACTACTGGGAGGCGGGGGCGAGGAAAAGCGACGTGGGGCGTGCGGGGGTAAGCGAGCCGCGGCGCGGGACCGCGATCGCTCGAGGGGACGCGCGGCACCGGACCCGGGCAGCAGCGGCGAAGACGCTGAGCGCAACGCGGCGGAAAGAAACAGCTAGTTTGAATGCTGTGCCCCAGTGCGCTCAGCGAAAGCGGCGCGTCGGGCAACGGGGGGGAGGCCTGTGTTTGCATGCGTGGTCCTTCGGTGGTTTTGGAAGCGGCGCCGCGGGACGAGGATGACAGTGCACACGGAGAAGGAGACAGGCCGCACGGGAATACTGGACAGCGGGCGAAAGAACTTTGGGGACAGTCTTCGGCAACTGCAGGGGGCAAGGCGGTGGCGCCTGACGACGGCACTCGTAGGATGAAAGTTCGGGGCAAACGGGCGCGAGTGCGCGGGGTGGGGGGCACGCGGAGCGGAGGGCGCCAGGGGCGAACAGGTCGATTGAATGAAGGTTGAGGGGGAATGATGAGCCTCACTCTCTTAGCGCGCCTGCTCGCGGGACTCGGCGGAAGGGAATGCGAAGTAGTAGCAGCAAAGGCGTCGAAGACGCAGGACGCGATAGCGCTGTGCAAGAAGGCGCGCGCTTTTAGGCGAGGCACAGCGCGCGTTGAAAGCGCGCGTGGGACATTGGCAGGCAGGCAGTGAATGCGACAGCCAGTACGCAGGTATTGCGGTCAGACGCGAGGCAGTGAGCACACGGGTCGCAGAGGGGAATTTGGCACTGACGACGGAAGAGCGAGAAGAGGCC
>SOPI01000339.1:0-35424 GCA_021307395.1 Trypanosoma vivax
CCCGCACGGCTGCCAGCAAGGTCGCCGCCAAAGCGCACGGCGAATTTCTTCTCCGTGCAGCGTTTGTTTCTTCGACGAGGCACTGTGCCGCGTCCTGTGACCATTTTCCGCCCGTTTGCATGCAGGCCTCCTTTGTTGGCGCGGTGCTTTGCTGTGGTGTTGCTTGCTGCGTGCTGGGTGTCGCGCTTTTTTTCGTGCTCCGGTTGTCTTGTGTCTGTGCGCTTGTTGCTGGGTGGCTGGTTTCCCTTGCCTTTTCTGTGCCTTTTGCGAGCGCCTGAGCGAGTCGCCTCGCTGTGTGCGCTGCGTGCTGTGTTGCGTGAGCATGTCTGCGGCGTGTGCTGCGCTGTCGGCTGCGGCTGTTGCGTCGCTTGCCCATTGCGGCAGTGTGAGTTCTGTTCTGCCGCCCTGTAGCATAGGCATGCGCCCTGGCCGTCTGTGCCGATGTTGCCGTCGCACGTGCGAGGCCAGTTTTTCCTATGCACCCGAATTTGTCGCCGTTGCTAGTGGTGTACATTTTTTTCGCGAGGGCGCGTATTGCTTCGTGGACGGATGCTGCGGCTTTCCTCGCTCGCGTTAACGCCTCCAGCGCGCCTTTCTCAGGATTTCGGTGACGCTGGGCGTCGTGAGCGGGTGATGCTTGGCTGGCTCTTTTCGCAGAGTGTTTTCGTGATCTCCCAGTTCGTTTTTAGCTGTCCCTGTGCGGTCCCCGCGTTGCTTCCGTCAATGCTGCTTCCTGAGTGCTTGAGGACTGTCCATGCTTTTCGCTCCACTGCTGCCGCTGCTGCTTTGACCACGTTGGCTTTAACGCAGCCGCAGTCAGTGCCCTGCTGCTGCTGGCGCTGCAGTCGTCGTGGCCTTGCCGCTCGTGTGCAGGTTGTTGCACAGCCGTACCATGTCGCTTGCCAGGCTTTTACCGGCCTTGTCGTGTTCAAACCCTGTGTTGTTAGTGTCTTTACTTCCAGCCACAATTGTAAAAATCGCTGTTGCCACGTCGTCGTCGGTTGCGTCGCGCCGCTTTCGCAGTCACTCCCAGTGCCGCGGCCCTGCTTTCCCGTGCCTTTTTTTCCATCGCTGCCACGTCGTCCGCGTGAAGCTGTGCCTCGCAGGCTGCCTGCAAAGCGGCGGTCGCTGCTGAGGCGTTCTCCGGTCTCACCCCTTCGTTGCTGCAAGCGCGTGCCAACGAAAACCGCAGCCGCGCTTGCGTCGCGTTTTCAATATCCAGCCTCCGAGCCACTGCCGTCAGCAGCCCGCCCTCTTGATGTCTCTCCTCTTCCGCGGCGAGTGTTGCGTTCAGCTGCGCCTCGACCTCGGCGACGCGTTGCCGTGCAGCCTCGTCATTTTCTTCGCGCTCTTCACTGCCACTCCCGTCTCCAGAAAAACCGTGCACAGCGGCGCGAACGCCTCTGCCGTGCTTCCTGCCGCGGTGTCCCCGCCGCGTGCCAGCACAATTCCCAAAAGCAAAAGCTGCACAGCAAGAAAGTCTCGCATCCTTCCCTTTCTGCCCACTGCGCGCCTTTGCTCTCCCCCCTGATCCCTTGTCTCCGCTCCCTGATCCTCACTTGTTAGCGCCCTGACCATCTTTCTCACGTCTGCCCCTTTGTTGGCCGCGCGCTCAAATAAAACCTTCCCCCTGCACACGCGGCCCGAGGACCGGCGACCGCGCGGCGTGTGCCTTGCCTATTCCGAGTCCTTCCCTTACCGGCCCTTGGCGACGCGCGCAAGGCCAGGTTGGCTTCCCCGCGCAAGACCGCGCCTGCGTTTTCTTTCTGTCGCCACTCCCATGTCCCGCTTCCTTTCCTCTGTTCACTCTAGCCTGCTTCCTGCATTCTGGTGTCTGTCGCGTGCGTCGTCTGCCTTCCGCCGCGCCGCTGCTGCCCGTGCGGCCCTCCGCGCCGCTGCTGCCCGCGTTGCCGCCCGCGACAATGGCTTCCGGAGGCGGCCGCGACAAAGGACGGCGTGTGCACAGCGCGTGCGCGCCCGTTAGTCTTGTGGCAGTGCCGGGCCTTCGTGTCGGTGTGCCTGTCGGGCGCGCGTGGCCGAGCGGTGCGTGCCCTGCCTCGCCGGCGCGTGCCGCCGCACTCCGCCCGTGTCAATTCCCGCCGATGGGCCGTGGGACCGCTTCGAGCCGCACGCGCGCCTGCGTCACCGCACTCATCGCCTTCCTCTATTCGGGCCGCGCTCAGCCACAGAAGCCGATAGTTGCGAGTCTGCCGTGTGCGGCTTCGCTTGCACCGCGGCGCGTGTGCGGGCCACTGCTCCGCGGCGGGGAAACGACACAGGTGCAGCACGTCTCGGCAGCGAAGCCGCGTCCTCAACCACCCTGGCGCTGCGGCGGCGCCTCGGCATCCTGCGGTGCAGAACGCACCGTTGGAGGACGCACGGCGCACGCGGAGTCGCGCGCCCCGTGGCGCCGGCGCACCAATGCGTGACCGGGGAGGGTGGACAGCACGGACTCAGGGAGCGAGGGGCGCAGCCGCACCAGTGGAACAATAACCAGCCGGCGCGCGGGAAGGAGTGGGCTGGCCAATGGCGCAGAAGAGGAGTGCAAACGGGGTGCGCGCCGGACGAACTTACGCCCTCGCGCGCGTGTTTGTGGCCGGTCGCGGGCGAGGGGGAGCGACGGGGAACGCTCACCTCGTGGCGTGCGTTGCATCGACAGGCGTGCGCACGGCTCAGGACACCCCGCGGAAAGCAACGCCCGCGCCGCTGACAGGAGAAGGAAGTGGGCGGTCACTCGAAGAAGGAGGAGGGCCGCCGACGGGTGCACCGCCGGAACGTGGACAACGCCAGAGAGTGAAGCAGGCACCGAGGATAGGGCAGGCACAAAATGGGAAAGCCAAACCGCAGGCAAGCCGTGATGCGAGGTGGGAACGCGGCGTGCTTTCGGCGCAGGGAGCGAGCAACGAAAGGTTGTTGGAGCCGAGGGGTGAGGGTGAGGGGAACAGGTGCAGCATGGCATCGCGCGCGCGACACGCGGAAGAAGCCCAACGACAGTGCGACGCTAAAGACAAAAAAAGTGCAAGAGAAACGCATCGAGGGTGGCGTTTAGGACGGGGAGCAATGATGGGAGAAACGCGGGCGTGAAGCACGGGACAGGATGAAGCGACGCTTTGACGGGAGGACCAGGGACAACACAGGATACGCGCGTCCGACAAAGACGATCAGCGCGAAGGCGCGACACGCGGAGGACACACTGCACCAAGGTGGGGCCATGGACTGCTTGTTGAGAAAGCATTGTGACGCGGGAAATGGTGCAAGCACATAGACGGAAAAGCCGGTGGTAAGTAGCACCAGGAGAAGCGGCGGCGCACGTTGGGTGGCGAACGTACGGTCGGAGAAGAAGGAGGGCCACGGGAAGTGGGTATTTGTGAGACAAGGGGCCAGATGGTCCGAGAGGCGCAGGGGGATTTCGGACGGGGGAAGGACCGAAACGAGCTGCTCACACTGACGCCGCGACAGGACCCAGGCGCGGAGTGCACACGCGTAGATTGGAGGCGCGGAACTGGAAGAAAACGTGGCGCGTGTGATGCTGCGTTGGGAGCGCCGTTTCGTAAAATGGCAGCCGGGAGTAAGGGCGTTTTGCTTTGCGACAGCGAGGAAGCAACAGAAAAAGACACAGCAACGACATATGCGGCGGGCGTGTTGGGCGGTGACTGGGAGGGAAAAACGAACGGACAATATTTGCGAAGAACAAGTAAGGGACAAAGGCGTTGGATGCAAGTGCCACTTAGGGAAAAGAAAACACCGAAATGGGAGAAGCTTGAGACTCGGGTGACACTTCACGCGGAAACAGGCATCGTGACAATAAAGCCGCTTGCGAGGACACATAGCGGGTTGAAGCGTGCAGGCAAAGAAAGGGCACCAGGATGGCGAGTCGTTGGAGAGGCAAACACCGAAATGAAGGAGACAGGCCGCGGGTGCAGAGCAAGCGAAGACAGAGGGGGTACGAAGACACACCTCGTTTGCGAACGAGCGGAGAGAGGGGAACCGAGAGCCATACGTGCAGCACCCGAATGAAAGGCGCGAGAAAACGGAACGCTGGCGCAGAAGGTAAAAGGCAACACTTGGAGACACGAAGAGGCCGGTGTGGATTAACACTGGCCGGTGAGAAATGAAGACGGAGCTATGCAACCACACTTGGAGACGCGGGTCGCGCGAACAAACGGTGCGAAGAGGAAACGAAAGCGGAAACGCTGGCGTAGAGAGCCGTTGTTTTCGTATGGCGACATGCATGCGAAAACAAACACAGGGGCAAGCGGTATGAGGCGCCGAAGTGCGACAGGCTAGCCGCGACGAAAGAGGTGTAACAACGCGTGGTGCGAGACGCGCAACTCTCGGAAAGGACACTTTGGACAAGCGGGGAGAGAGAGTGGGCAGAAAATACATCGACAACGGTTGAGAGAAAGAAAAGGGATAATTTCGCATGGGAGCAAGGCGACGCAAAGCGGTTGGGTTGCCACGGGCCGTGCGCCGGGAAACACCACCAGGAACGGCGGAAGGAATGGAAGGACAGACTGCGCATCCGCGAGGGCAAGACGAAGAGGACCATGGAGGAGGCCAAAACGCGGTGCGGTCACCTGTGCCGTGTTGGTTGAGACAACAATAGTTTTCGAAGAGGCGCGGAAGGAATGCGAAGGTCTTTTGTTTTGTGCGGGGGAGAGACGCTTGGGCAGCAACAGTTGAGAGGCACATTTGCGGACAGAGGGGGAGGAACGCTTGACAGGCGTGAGGGAGGAGCCCGGCCTTTTTCACTGCGAGCGCGCAAAACAGGCAACATTTTTGAAGGAATTTGCTTGGCGGTGAGGAAAAGCGCAGAGCAGGCAAGGAAGCGACGGAAAGGCATCGAGCAGACGAGGCGGACACCGAAACGCAGGGCGAACTTAGAAAAGGAGTTCTTGTGTGCAGTGCGTCGGTGGCGGGAGCTGGTGCCTGCGCACGGGAACCAGTGGGTCTGCCAGCCCGAACCGAAACGACTCCGAAGGAAAGGACTGGACAACTGAGGACTGATAGTGTTTCTTGCGCACGCGAAGCTTGGCAGGAGGGGGAACTGGAGTTGCGACGGCCTTTGACAGTCTTAGGGGAAGATGGTCAATAGCGCCGAGCGGGAAAGGTGGAACCGCAAGAGAGAAAAAGCAGCGGGAAACGATGAGAAAGGAAGGTGAAATTTAGTTGGCCTCTGAGCCAGCAGCTGCCAATGTGCTTGAGGCATGTCACTAACGAATTTTAATATTGACTTTTTTTTTGAAAAGCCGACTTCAAATTTTCGGAGCGACGCAGCGCGCAAGGATGCACTTTGCTATGTGGAAACTCGATTGTGTTCTGAGTGCCGAAAAATAGCTTAGGGAGGACAAAAGTGTAAAGGGAGACGCGACGCTTAAAAGGTATCAGTGGAAATTATTAAGTTTTTCTTAAATTATTTTTATTTTTAGTAGCCGCTGCGTCTTGTGCTTTTGGGAAGCCCAGAGTGTTGAGGGAAAGGAGGGACATGGAGACACAAACAGCGAACTTGCTTCGAGGCAAAATGAAGGCTACTTGCTTCAAAAATTTCTGATGGAAAAAAAGACATTTTTGAAGCAAAAAGAAATCGAAAAAAAAATAAAATCAGCGAGAGAAGCATCTTCTAAAATAGACAATTTTTTTGAAATTATTTTAGAAGATGATGTTTAGTAAATAATTGCTTAATTTTACATCGCGAATTTTGTTAATTTTAAACGATTATTTATTATTTTTAAAAATTTTTTTGGCTTATTATTATTATAGCATCTTACAATTAAATTTTAAGAATGCAATAAAAAATAAAAAAAGGCGAAATAAAAAAAAGTAAAGAGAAAAAAATAAGTTAAGAGGAAAAAAAATAAGAAAAAAATATCAGTGAAAAATATAATATATTTTTTTATTTTTATTATTTTATATTTTTATTTTTTATAATTCCTTTTCTATTTTTCGTATTTTTTAAATTTTTAAAAATTAAAAAATTTAAAAGAATTTAAAAAATATTGTAAATATTTTAAATAATATAAAAGTAAGCGAACAAAACGATTTATTTAAAAAAGTAAAGGATGAATTAAAGGGTAAACTAATTTTCTTTTTTATGTTTCTAATTCTGTTTTCTTTTAATTTTATTTTTTATTTTTTAAAAAATTTTGCATTATTTTTTTTTTTTTTTGTGTTACGAAAATTTTATAATTTAACTAAAAAAAGGACAGAAAGATTCGGCTTGAAAAATTTTTCGGTTATAAATTTTTGCCTTGACCCCTACTCGTATTATTTTTTAAGTTTTGTTTCTGACTTTTTTCTTTTGACTTTTTTTGTTTTCTTTGGCAAGAAGTGGTTTTGCGTTTTGGAAAAAATGAAATAGTTCAATGTCTCTTCCTTTTTTGTTGTTGGGACTGCATCCAGTTACCGGTAAATTTTTTAACGCGCGACCTCCGCAGAATTTTGAATGTTCGCTGTTTGTCGCCGGGCCTCTCAAGTACACAAAGTTTTCTGCTGCGCCGCACTGTGTTCCATTTTTTGTGTTGATGCTTTGTTTCTTGTGTTCACTTTTCTGCTCACCTTTTTCTTTTTCTTTTCTCTTGTTTTCTATTTTCTTTTCTCTCTTTTTCCTTATTTTTGTGCGTGAATTTATTTTTTTCGACGACCTCTTTTTATCTTTAACACCTCCTAGCTGTAAAACTGTTTTCTTTTTTTTTCATTGCCTCTGCGTCGCCTGCGTTTTTCCTTTTTTCTCTTAATTTTATTTCCCTCATCTTTTTGTTGTTCTGTGTCAACTTATTCGGCAAACGCGCAACCAACTTCTCTTGTTTGTTTTGGGCGGTTTTTTCTTTTTTCATTTTGTGCGCACCGACTGTCTCAAGGTTTCTTTTGAGTGTGGCTTTGAATTTTCCTTCCGGCGTGTGGCTTTGCTTTTTTTTTTCATGTGTGCGCGACTCACGCCGCAGGTCGGGCACTGCGCGATCGCTGGTTCAGGTGCTTTGTTTGCTGTTCCGCGTTGCGTTCCCGTGGCTCACAACTATGCGTTTTTCTGACTGTTTCTTGGTCGCGCCGCGCACCTTTTCCGCGTCTCCCGCCACAAGTGTCTTTTTATCATTTTTACTTCTTTTCTGTGCGCTCTGTTTCCCACGTGGCAATTGTTCTAGAGTTCTGCTCGCGTGCCTTTTCCTCCGCACCTGCTCTTGCCGGGTTCACTCGGACGCGTCTCGCTCTACTTTTTGCGAGCTCCTGCGCGGGTGTTGCACCTGTGGCCTGCGACCTTGTGGCTGCCTGGCCGGCGGGCTTCCTCGCTTTCCACCTTGCCAAGTGTCTAACTGGTTGTTGCTCGCGTCTCTCATGCTGCGGCCCTTCTGCCTACAGTTTTTTCGCAAGCCGTGCCTTGTTGCCGCCCGTCTCCCTAGCGAGCCGAGTCTGCGTCATGCGCGTCACTGTTTGTTTTGCTGTTTTTGCCCTTCGGCGCGTGTGTGTTCGGTTTTCTGTTTCCGTTGCCCTGTGCTTTTCCGGTTTGTTTTCCGGTTTTTTTCTGCGTGTGTTGTCTTGCCCCTTTTGTTTTGCCTTTGTTGGCGTGCAATGTCGTCTTTTCGTCGCTGTCGCTCTTGCCTTGTGTCTCATGCGCCGTGTGTGCGCCATATTCTTCGCGCACCCTGTCTTCTTTTGCCACTGTGCCATCCCGCGTCTCGTTTCACTTTGTCCGGGTGCTTGCCGTGTGCCTCTTTTTTTTCGGCGCGGCCTTCCAAAACACTGTCCTTCGTAGTCGTGCTGCTAATTTTCTTTGGTTACTTCTTTGCCACCCTGTTCGCCTGTCGTCGCGCACCCTGTGTGCTCCGTTTCCCCTACCGTGTCTTGCGCTTTTGTCTCTCCGGTCACTGTCTCCGACCCGCTGTTGCTGCAGGCGCCGTTCTCACTTGTGCCCTGCTTGCCATGTCGCCAGCCAAGCGGTGTCGCAGTTGTCTTTCCTTGTTTGTTTCTTCGGTCGTTGCGCGCAACTTCTGCCTTGCGCAATGCGGTGCCTTGCGTGGCGTCGCATGGCTCCACGGAAATTCGCGGCCATTCCTTCGCGGCTGCTGTCCTTCCACCGGTTCCGTCGAAGCAAGCGGGCCTTGAGGCGTGCGGTTTTTGCTGCCAACCATTGCGTCCTCGTGCGTGTGTTTCTGTTTGCGTGCGTTGCTGTGGCGGCTTTCTGTGTGTCTTTTGTCCCGACCCTTCCGCGCAACCGCTCCCGCGAAGCGTTTCTCAGCAAGTGTGCCCAAAGTCGCCATCGGCAATTCGCTGGTTCCGTGCCTTCGCTGCGCAGCGTTGCGGCGATGAGGTGCCTGCGTGTCCTTCGAACACGATCCTTTCTTTCCTTGCTGTTTTCTTCCCTGTGTCTATTGTTTGTGTGTGCATTGCCGCGGCTCGCGGCTTGCCTGTGTTTGTCTTTGGATGGATTGTCTTTCCTTTGCTTCGCGGTTGGTTGACCTGTTTCCGCGACCCTGGCTGCGCATCGTTTCGCCGTGTCCGCAACGCAGCCATGTGTGTTCGCGTCCCTGTGTTCCCGTGCGAGGTGTGCCGCGCCAGTGTGGGACCGCTGCGTCCCCGTTGGCCCTTCTCCCCGCTTTTCTGTGTCGTTGGCTGTTGTTGTGCTCGGCGCCTCGCCACTTCCTTGTCTGTCGCTTTGCTGTTGGACGTTCCCCTCTTGCGTTTGCGTTTGTTTGTTTTGTCTGCGTTCCTGTCTCGTGTGCTGTGCTGTGTTCGTCGCGTCGCGTCGCGTTTTGTCGTGTCGTTGCGTGCGTGCGTGTTTTCACCGCGCGTATGTCTTGTGGCGGTGTGTTTCGGGCTTCTCACTTCCCTTTCGGCTGGTGTCTTCAGGCCCTGCGCGCTGTTTGCTTCTTCGCTTCCACGCTTTTTTTATCTTTTTCCGTCTGTGCTGTCATCCGCCCTCAGCGCGTCTGGCTGCACCGCGACCCTTTCCTCTTCATGCCTGTCCTGCTCCTTTTTATTTGCGTGACCACCTTTTCTGCGGCGGTTCGGTGTTTCTTTCCGGCTGCAGTGTGCTTTGTTGCTCGTGGTGTGTGCCCTCTTCTTTTTCTGTTTTCTCTTTCGTCTGGTCTGCCGGTGCTGTTTGCTTGTTGGCGTGTCTGGTTTTTGTCCTTCTGCGCCACGCTCTTTCTGTGTGCTAGCGTGCTTCCCATGTCTTGTCCTCCTTGCTTTTGTTTCCTTTTTTCAGTATCCTTCCTGCGCCGCACGCCTTGTTCCGCGCTGCGTGTGTGGTTTCGCTGCGCTTGCCTCTTTCGCTTGCTGTGTCGTGGCGTCTTGTGCTTCTCTTTCTGCCTTTTGTGTCATTTCGCTTAACTTGTCTTTGCGTCCTCTGTGCGCCCAACGTCGTGTCCATGCCTGTGTGCCTCGTCTCCTTTCTCCGCGCGCTTGTCCGCGTGCGGGCGTTAGCTGACTGCGCTTTCTTTTGTATTGTGTCCAAGTGACGGCCTTTGTGTCTGTGGCCTTTCCCGCCTTTCGTTCGCTGGTTTCGTCTCTGTGCTAGTTGCTCTTCGGCAATCGCCTTCCACGTCGCGATTGTCGCCCTTGTCGCATTTTGTGCTTTCCTAGCGCTTTTTCTTTTTGCGTGGCGGCTTCATCTCCTTTTTGATGTGGCAACTGTTTCTGCGGTGTGCGTGCGCCCCACCTCTTTTTACTTCCTTCGTGCGTGTGTGTTCTGTTTTTGTGGCGTGCGGAGTTCATCCCCGCACGGCTGCCAGCAAGGTCGCTGCCAAAGCGCACGGTGAATTCTTTTCCGTGCAGTGTTTGTTTCTTCGACGAGGCACTGTGCCGCGTCCTGTGACCATTTTCCGCCCGTTTGCATGCAGGCCTCCTTTGTTGGCGCGGTGCTTTGCTGTGGTGTTGCTTGCTCCGTGCTGGGTGTCGCGCTTTTTTTCGTGCTCCGGTTGTCTTGTGTCTGTGCGCTTGTTGCTGGGTGGTTGGTTTCCCTTGCCTTTTCTGTGCCTTTTGCGAGCGCCTGAGCGAGTCGCCTCGCTGTGTGCGCTGCGTGCTGTGTTTGCGTGAGCATGTCTGCGGCGTGTGCTGCGCTGTCGGCTGCGGCTGTTGCGTCGCTTGCCCATTGCGGCAGTGTGAGTTCTGTTGCTGCTTTGCTGTAGCATAGGCATGCGCCCTGGCCGTCTGTGCCGATGTTGCCGCCGCACGTGGCGAGGCCAGTTTTTCCTATGCACCCGAATTTGGCGTCGTCGCTTGTGGTGTACATTATTTTCGCGAGGGCGCGTATTGCTTCGTGGACGGATGCTGCGGCCTTTCGCGCTCGCGTTAACGCCTCCAGCGCGCCTTTCTCAGGATTTCCGGTGACGCTGGGCGTCGCGAGCGGGGTGATGCTTGGCTGGCTCTTTTCGCAGAGTGTTTTCGTGATCTCCCAGTTCGTTTTAGGTCTCCCTGTGCGGTCCCCGCGTTGCTTCCGTCAATGCTGCTTGCTGAGTGCTGAGGACTGTCCATGTTTTGCTCTTCACTGCTGCCGCTGCTGCTTTGACCACGTTGGCTTTAACGCAGCCGCAGTCAGTGCCGTCGCTGCCGCTGGCGCTGCAGTCGTTCGTGGCGCTGCCGGTCGTTTCCAGGTTGTTGCACAGCCGTACCATGTCGCTTGCCAGGCTTTTACCGGCCTTGTCGTGTTCAAACCCTTTGTTGTTAGTGTCTTTACTTCCGGCCACAATTGTAAAAATCGCTGTTGTCACGGCGTCGTCGGTTGCGTCCGCGTTCGCTTTCGCAGTCACTCCCAGTGCCGCGTCCCTGCTTTCCCGTGCCTTTTTTTCCAGTGCTGCCACGTCGTCCGCGTGAAGTTGTGCCTCGCAGGCTGCCTGCAAAGCGGCGGTCGCTGCTGAGTCGTTCTCCGGTCTCACCCCTTCGTTGCTGCAAGCGCGTGCCAACGAAAACTGCAGCCGCGCTTGCGTCGCGTTTTCAATATCCAGCCTCCGAGCCACTGCCGTCAGCAGCCCGCCCTCTTGATGTCTCTCCTCTTCCGCGGCGAGTGTTGCGTTCAGCTGCGCCTCGACCTCGGCGACGCGTTGCCGTGCAGCCTCGGTCATTTTCTTCGCGCTCTTCACTGCCACTCCCGTCTCCAGAAAAACCGTGCACAGCGGCGCGAACGCCTCTGCCGTGCTTCCTGCCGCGGTGTCCCAGCCGCGTGCCAGCACAATTCCCAAAAGCAAAAGCTGCACAGCAAGAAAGTCTCGCATCCTTCCCTTTCTGCCCACTGCCGCGCCTTTGCTCTCCCCCCTGATCCCTTGTCTCCGCTCCCTGATCCTCACTTGTTGGCGCCCTGACCATCTTTCTCACGTCTGCCCCTTTGTTGGCCGCGCGCTCAAATAAAACCTTCCCCCTGCACACGCGGCCCGAGGACCGGCGACCGCGCGGCGTGTGCCTTGCCTATTCCGAGTCCTTCCCTTACCGGGCCCTTGGCGACGCGCGCAAGGCCAGGTTGGCTTCCCCGCGCAAGACCGCGCCTGCGTTTTCTTTCTGTCGCCACTCCCATGTCCCCGCTTCCTTTCCTCTGTTCACTCTAGCCTGCTTCCTGCATTCTGGTGTCTGTCGCGTGCGTCGTCTGCCTTCCGCCGCGCCGCTGCCGCCCGTGCGGCCCTCCGCGCCGCTGCTGCCCGCGTTGCCGCCCGCGACAATGGCTTCCGGAGGCGGCCGCGACAAAGGACGGCGTGTGCACAGCGCGTGCGCGCCCGTTAGTCTTGTGGCAGTGCCGGCCTTCGTGTCGGTGTGCCTGTCGGGCGCGCGTGGCCGAGCGGTGCGTGCCCTGCCTCGCCGGCGCGTGCCGCCGCACTCCGCCCGTGTCAATTCCCGCCGATGGGCCGTGGGACCGCTTCGAGCCGCACGCGCGCCTGCGTCACCGCACTCATCGCCTTCCTCTATTCGGGCCGCGCTCAGCCACAGAAGCCGATAGTGCGAGTCTGCCGTGTGCGGCTTCGCTTGCACCGCGGCGCGTGTGCGGGCCACTGCTCCGCGGCGGGGAAACGACACAGGTGCAGCACGTCTCGGCAGCGAAGCCGCGTCCTCAACCACCCTGGCGCTGCGGCGGCGCCTCGGCATCCTGCGGTGCAGAACGCACCGTTGGAGGACGCACGGCGCACGCGGAGTCGCGCGCCCCGGGCGCCGGCGCACCAATGCGTGACCGGGGAGGGTGGACAGCACGGACTCAGGGAGCGAGGGCGCAGCCGCACCAGTGGAACAATAACCAGCCGGCGCGCGGGAAGGAGTGGGCTGGCCAATGGCGCAGAAGAGGAGTGCAAACGGGGGTGCGCGCCGGACGAACTTACGCCCTCGCGCGCTGTTTGTGGCCGGTCGCGGGCGAGGGGGAGCGACGGGAACGCTCACCTTGTGGTGTTCGTTGCATCGACAGGCGTGCACACGGCTCAGGACACCCCCGCGGAATGCAACGCCCCGCGCCGCTGACAGGAGAAGGAAGTGGGCGGTCACTCGAAGAAGGAGGAGGGCCGCCGACGGGTGCACCGCCGGAACGTGGACAACGCCAGAGAGTGAGGCAGGCACCGAGGATAGGGCAGGCACAAAATGGGAAAGCCAAACCGCAGGCAAGCCGTGATGCGAGGTGGGAACGCGGCGTGCTTTCGGCGCAGGAGCGAGCAACGAAAGGTTGTTGGAGCCGAGGGGTGAGGGGTGAGGGGAACAGGTGCAGCATGGCATCGCTGCGCGCGACACGCGGAGGGAGCCCAACGACAGTGCGACGCTAAAGACAAAAAAAGTGCAAGAGAAACGCATCGAGGGTGGCGTTTAGGACGGGAGCAATGATGGGAGAAACGCGGGCGTGAAGCACGGGACAGGATGAAACGACGCTTTGACGGGAGGACCAGGGGACAACACAGGATACGCGCGTCCGACAAAGACGATCAGCGCGAAGGCGCGACACGCGGGAGGACACACTGCACCAAGGTGGGCCATGGACTGCTTGTTGAGAAAGCATTGTGACGCGGGAAATGGTGCAAGCACATAGACGGAAAAGCCGGTGGTAAGTAGCACCGGGAGAAGCGGCGGCGCACGTTGGGTGGCGAACGTACGGTCGGAGAAGAAGGAGGGCCACGGGAAGTGTGGGTATTTGTGAGACAAGGGGCCAGATGGTCCGAGAGGCGCAGGGGGATTTCGGACGGGGGAAGGACCGAAACGAGCTGCTCACAGTGACGCCGCGCCAGGACCCAGGCGCGGAGTGCACACGCGTAGATTGGAGGCGCGGAACTGGAAGAAAACGTGGCGCGTGTGATGCTGCGTTGGGAGCGCCGTTTCGTAAAATGGCAGCCGGGAGTAAGGGCGTTTTGCTTTGCGACAGCGAGGAAGCAACAGAAAAAGACACAGCAACGACATATGCGGCGGGCGTGTTGGGCGGTGACTGGGAGGGAAAAAACGAACGGACAATATTTGCGAAGAACAAGTAAGGGACAAAGGCGTTGGATGCAAGTGCCACTTAGGGAAAAGAAAACACCGGAATGGGAGAAGCTTGAGACTCGGGGTGACACTTCACGCGGAAACAGGCATCGTGACAATAACGCCGCTTGCGAGGACACATAGCGGATTGTAGCGTGCAGGCAAAGAAAGGGCACCAGGGATGGCGAGTCGTTGGAGAGGCAAACACCGAAATGAAGGAGACAGGCCGCGGGTGCAGAGCAAGCGAAGACAGAGGGCATACGAAGACACACCTCGTTTGCGAACGAGCGGGAGAGAGGGGAACGGAGAGCCATACGCGCAGCACCCGAATGAAAGGCGCGAGAAAACGGAACGCTGGCGCAGAAGGTAAAAGGCAACACTTGGAGACACGAAGAGGCCGGTGTGGATTAACACTGGCCGGTGAGGAAATGAAGACGGAGCTATGCAACCACACTTGGAGACGCGGGTCGCGCGAACAAACGGTGCGAAGAGGAGACGAAAGGCGGAAACGCTGGCGTAGAGAGCCGTTGTTTTCGTATGGCGACATGCATGCGAAAACCAAACACAGGGGGCAAGCGGTATGAGGCGCCGAAGTGCGACAGGCTAGCCGCGACGAAAAAGGTGTAACAACGCGTGGTGCGAGACGCGCAACTCTCGGAAAGGACACTTTGGACAAGCGGGGAGAGAGAGTGGGCAGAAAATACATCGACAACGGTTGAGAGAAAGAAAAGGGATAATTTCGCATGGGGGCAAGGCGACGCAAAGCGGTTGGGTTGCCACGGGCGCGTGCGCCGGGAGACACCACCAGGGACGGCGGAAGGAATGGAAGGACAGACTGCGCATCCGCGAGGGCAAGACGAAGAGGACCATGGAGGAGGGCAAAACGCGGTGCGGTCACCTGTGCCGTGTTGGTTGAGACAACAATGGTTTTCGAAGAGGCGCGGAAGGAAAGCGAAGGTCTTTTGTTTTGTGCGGGGGAGAGACGCTTGGGCAGCAGGAGTTGAGAGGCACATTTGCGGACAGAGGGGGAGGAACGCTTGACAGGCGTGAGGGAGGAGCCCGGCCTTTTCACTGCGAGCGCGCAAAAACAGGCAACATTTTTTGAAGGAATTTGCTTGGCGGTGAGGAAAAGCGCAGAGCAGGCAAGGAAGCGACGGAAAGGCATCGAGCAGACGAGGCGGACACCGAAACGCAGGGCGAACTTAGAAAAGGAGTTCTTGTGTGCAGTGCGTCGGTGGCGGGGAGCTGGTGCCTGCGCACGGGAACCAGTGGGTCTGCCAGCCCGAACCGAAACGACTCCGAAGGAAAGGACTGGACAGCTGAGGACTGATAGTGTTTCTTGCGCACGCGAAGCTTGGCAGGAGGGGGAACTGGAGTTGCGACGGCCTTTGACAGTCTTAGAGGGGAAGATGGTCAATAGCGCCGAGCGGGAAAGGTGGAGCCGCAAGAGAGAAAAAGCAGCGGGAAACGATGAGAAAGGAAGGTGAAATTTAGTTGGCCTCTGAGCCAGCAGCTGGCCAATGTGTTTGAGGCATGTCACTAACGAATTTTAATATTGACTTTTGTTTTTGAAAAGCCGACTTCAAATTTTCGGAGCGACGCAGCGCGCAAGGATGCACTTTGCTATGTGGAAACTCGATTGTGTTCTGAGGTGCCGAAAAATAGCTTAGGGGCGACAAAAGTGTAAAGGGGGACGCGACGCTTAAAAGGTATCAGTGCGAAATTATTAAGTTTTTCTTAAATTATTTTTATTTTTAGTAGCCGCTGCGTCTTCTGTGCTTTGTGGGAAGCCAGAGTGTTGAGGGAAAGGAGGGACATGGAGACACAAACAGCGAACTTGCTTCGAGGCAAAATGAAGGGCTACTTGCTTCAAAAATTTCTGATGGAAAAAAAGACATTTTTGAAGCAGAAAGAAATCGAAGAAAAAATAAAATCAGCGAGAGAAGCTTCTTCTAAAATAGACAATTTTTTGAAATTATTTTAGAAGATGATGTTTAGTAAATAATTGCTTAATTTTACATCGCAAATTTTTGTTAATTTTAAACGATTATTTTATTATTTTTAATATTAATTTTTTTGGCTTATTATTATTTATAGCATCTTACAATTAAATTTTAAGAATTCAATAAAAAATAAAAAAAAGGCGAAAATAAAAAAAAGTAAAGAGAGAAAAAATAAGTTAAGAGGAAAAAAAATAAGAAAAAAATATCAGTGAAAATATAATTTATTTTTTTAATTTTATATTTTTTATAATTCCTTTTGTATTTTTCGTATTTTTTAAAATTTTTAAAAATTAAAAAATTTAAAAGAATTTTAAAAAATATTGTAAAATATTTTAAATAATATAAAATTAAGCGAACAAAACGATTTATTTAAAAAGTAAAGGATGAATTAAAGGGTAAACTAATTTTCTTTTTTATGTTTTTAATTCGTTTCTTTTTAATTCTTATTTTTTTATTTTTTAAAAAATTTTGCATTATTTTTTTTTTTTTTTTTTTTTTTTTTGTGTTACGAAAAATTTTATAATTTAACTAAAAAAAAGGACAGAAAGATTCGGCTTGAAAAATTTTTCGGGTATAAATTTTTGCCTTGACCCCTACCCGTATTATTTTTTAAGTTTTCCTTGTGACTTTTTCTTTTGACTTTTTTTTGTTTTCTTTGGCAACAAGTGGTTTTGCGTTTTTGGAAAAAATGAAGTAGTTCAATGTCTCTTCCTTTTTGTGTTGGGACTGCATCCAGTTACCGGTAAATTTTTTAACGCGCGACCTCCGCAGAATTTTGAATGTTCGCTGTTTGTCGCCGGGCCTCTCAAAGTACACAAAGTTTTCTGCTGCGCCGCACTGTGTTCCATTTTTTGTGTTGATGCTTTGGTTTCTTGTGTTCACTTTTCTGCTCACCTTTTTTTTTTTTCTTTTTCTTTTCTCTTGTTTTCTATTTTCTTTTTCTCTCTTTTTCCTTATTTTTGTGCGTGAATTTATTTTTTTCGACGACCTCTTTTTTATCTTTATCACCTCCTAGCTGTAAAACTGTTTTCTTTTTTTTCATTGCCTCTGTGTCGCCTGCGTTTTTTCCTTTTTTCTCTTAATTTTATTTCCCTCATCTTTTTGTTGTTCTGTGTCAACTTATTCGGCAAACGCGCAACCAACTTCTCTTGTTTGTTTTGGGCGGTTTTTTGTTTTTTCATTTTGTGCGCACCGACTGTTTCAAGGTTTTCTTTTGAGTGTGGCTTTGAATTTTCCTTCCGGCGTGTGGCTTTGCTTTTCTTTTTTTCATGTGTGCGCGACTCACGCCGCAGGTCGGGCACTGGCGCGATCGCTGGTTTCAGGTGCTTTGTTTGCTGTTCCGCGTTGCGTTCCCGTGGCTCACAACTATGCGTTTTTCTGACTGTTTCTTGGTCGCGCCGCGCACCTTTTCCGCGTCTCCCGCCACAAGTGTCTTTTTATCATTTTTACTTCTTTTCTGTGCGCTCTGTTTCCCACGTGGCAATTGCTCTAGAGTTCTGCTCGCGTGCCTTTCCTCCGCACCTTGTCTTGCCGGGTTCACTCGGACGCGTCTCGCTCTACTTTTTGCGAGCCTCCTGCGGCTGGTGTTGCACCTGTGGCCTGCGACCTTGTGGCTGCCTGGCCGGCGGGCTTCCTCGCTTTCCACCTTGCAAGTGTCTAACTGGTTGTTGCTCGCGTCTCTCATGCTGCGGCCCTTCTGCCTACAGTTTTTTCGCAAGCCGTGCCTTGCTGCCGCCCGTTCTCCCTAGCGAGCCGAGTCTGCGTCATGCGCGTCACTGTTTGCTTTGCTGTTTTTTGCCCTTCGGCGCGGTGTGTGTTGCGGTTTTCTGTTTCCTGTTGCCCTGTGCTTTTCCGGTTGTTTTTCCGGTTTGTTTTTCTGCGTGTGTTGCCTGCCCCCTTTTGTTTGCCTTTGTTGGCGTGCAATGTCGTCTTTTCGTCGCTGTCGCTCTTGCCTTTGTTTCTCATGCGCCGCTGTGTGCGCCATATTTCTTCGCGGAGCCTGTCTTCTTTTGCCACTGTGCCATCCCGCGTCTCGTTTCACTTTGTTCGGGTGCCTGCCGTGTGCCTCTTTTTTTTCGGCGCGGCCTTCCAAAACACTGTCCTCCGTAGTCGTGCTGCTAATTTTCTTTTGGTTACTTGCTTGCCACCCTGTTCGCCAGTCGTCGCGCACCCTGTGTGCTCCGTTTCCCCTACCGTGTCTTGCGCTTTTGTCTCTCCGCTCACTGTCTCCGACCCGATGTTGCTGCAGGCGCCGTTCTCACTTGTGCCTTGCTTGCCATGTCGCCAGCCAAGCGGTGTTGCAGTTGTCTTTCCTTGTTTGTTTCTGTCGGTCGTTTGCGCGCAACTTCTGCCTTGCGCAATGCGGTGCCTTGCGTGGCGTCGCATGGCTCCACGGAAATTCGCGGCCATTCCTTTCGCGGCTGCTGTCCTTCCACCGGCTCCGTCGAAGCAAGCGGGCCTTGAGGCGTGCGGTTTTTGCTGCCAACCATTGCGTCCTCGTGCGTGTGTTTCTGTTTGCGTGTGTTGCTGTGTGCGGCTTTCTGTGCCGTCTTTTGTCCCGACCCTTCCGCGCAACCGCTCCGCGAAGCGTTTCTCAGCAAGTGTGCCCAAAGTCGCCATCGGCAATTCGCTGGCTCCGTGCCTTCGCTGCGCAGCGTTGCGGCGAGTGAGGTGCCTGCGTGTCCTTCGAACACGATCCTTTCTTTCCTTGCTGTTTTCTTCCCTGTGTCTATTGTTTGTGTGTGCATTGCCGCGGCTCGCGGCTTGCCTGTGTTTGTCTTTGGATGGATTGTCTTTCCTTTGCTGTCGCGTTGGTTGACCTGTTTCCGCGACCCTGGCTGCGCATCGTTTCGCCGTGTCCGCAACGCAGCCATGTGTGTTCGCGTCCCTGTGTTCCCGTGCGAGGGTGTGCCGCGCAGTGTGGACCGCTGCGTCCCCGTTGGCCCTTCTCCCCGCTTTTCTGTGTCGTTGGCTGTTGTTGTGCTCGGCGCCTCGCCACTTCCTTGTCTGTCGCTTTGCTGTCGGACGTTCCCTCTTGCGTTTGCGTTGTTTGTTTTTGTCTGCGTTCCTGTCTCGTGTGTCGTGCTGTGTTCGTCGCGTCGCGTCGCGTTTTGTCGTGTCGTTGCGTGCGTGCGTGTTTTCACCGCGCGTATGTCTTGTAGCGGTGTGCTTCGGGCTTCTCACTCCCCTTTCGGCTGGTGTCTTCAGGCCCTGCGCGCTATTTGCTTCTTCGCTTCCACGCTTTTTTTATCTTTTTCCGTCTGTGCTGTCATCCGCCCTCAGCGCGTCTGGCTGCACCGCGACCCTTTCCTCTTCATGCCTGTCCTGCTCCTTTTTATTTGCGTGACCACCTTTTTCTGCGGCGGTTCGGTGTTTCTTTCCGGCTGCAGTGTGCTTTTGTTGCTCGTGGTGTGTGCCCTCTTCTTTTCTGTTTTCTCTTTCGTCTGGTCTGCCTGTGCTGTTTGCTTGTTGGCGTGTCTGGTTTTTGTCCTTCTGCGCCACGCTCTTTCTGTGTGCTAGCGTGCTTCCCATGTCTTGTCCTCCTTTGCTTTTGTTTCCTTTTTTCAGTATCCTTCCTGCGCCGCACGCCTTGTTCCGCGCTGCGTGTGTGGGTTTCGCTGCGCTTGCCTCTTTCGCTTGCTGTGTCGTGGCGTCTTGTGCTTCTCTTTCTGCCTTTTGTGTCATTTCGCTTAACTTGTCTTTGCGTCCTCTGTGCGCCCAACGTCGTGTCCATGCCTGTGCGCCTCGTCTCCTTTCTCCGCGCGCTTGTCCGCGTGCGGGCGTTAGCTGACTGCGCTTTCTTTTGTATTGTGTCCAAGTGACGGCCTTTGTGTCTGTGGCCTTTCCCGCCTTTCGTTCGCTGGTTTCGTCTCTGTGCTAGTTGCTCTTCGGCAATCGCCTTCCACGTCGCGATTGTCGCCCTTGTCGCATTTTGTGCTTTCTAGCGCTTTTTCTTTTTGCGTGCGGCTTCATCTCCTTTTTTGATGTGGCAACTGTTTCTGCGGTGTGCGTGCGCCCACCTCTTTTTACTTCCTTCGTGCGTGTGTGTTCTGTTTTTGGGCGTGCGGAGTTCATCCCCGCACGGCTGCCAGCAAGGTCGCTGCCAAAGCGCACGGCGAATTTCTTTTCCGTGCAGTGTTTGTTCTTCGACGAGGCACTGTGCCGCGTCCTGTGACCATTTTCCGCCCGTTTGCATGCAGGCCTCCTTTGTGGCGCGGTGCTTGCTGTGGTGTTGCTTGCTGCGTGCTTGGTGTCGCGCTTTGTTTCGTGCTCCGGTTGTCTTGTGTCTGTGCGCTTGTTGCTGGGTGGCTGGTTTCCCTTGCCTTTTCTGTGCCTTTGCGAGCGCCTGAGCGAGTCGCCTCGCTGTGTGCGCTGCGTGCTGTGTTTGCGTGAGCATGTCTGCGGCGTGTGCTGCGCTGTCGGCTGCGGCTGTTGCGTCGCTTGCCCATTGCGCAGTGTGAGTTCTGTCTGCTCTGCTGTAGCATAGGCATGCTCCCTGGCCGTCTGTGCCGATGTTGCCGTCGCACGTGGCGAGGCCAGTTTTTCCTATGCACCCGAATTTGTCGCCGTCGCTAGTGGTGTACATGTTTTTCGCGAGGGCGCGTGTTGCTTCGTGGACGGATGCTGCGTTTTTCCTCGCTCGCGTTAACGCCTCCAGCGCGCCTTCTCAGGATTCCGGTGACGCTGGGCGTCGCGAGCGGGGCGATGCTTGGCTGGCTCTTTTCGCAGAGTGTTTTCGTGATCTCCCAGTTCGTTTTAGCGCTGCCGTTGCGGCCCCGCGTCGCCTCCGTCAATGCCGCTTGTTGAGTGCTTGAGGACTGTCCATGTTTTCGCTTCACTGCTGCCGCTGCTGCTTTGACCACGTTGGCGTAACGCAGCCGCAGTCAGTGCCGATGCTGCCGCTGGCGCTGCAGTCGTTCGTGGCCTGCCGCTCGTGTCCAGGTTGTTGCACAGCCGTACCATGTCGCTTGCCAGGCTTTTACCGGCCTTGTCGTGTTCAAACCCTTTGTTGTTAGTGTCTTTACTTCCGGCCACAATTGTAAAAATCGCTTTGTCACGGCGTCGTCGGTTGCGTCCGCGTTCGCTTTCGCAGTCACTCCCAGTGCCGCGGCCCTGCTTTCCCGTGCCTTTTTTTCCAGTGCTGCCACGTCGTCCGCGTGAAGCTGTGCCTCGCAGGCTGCCTGCAAAGCGGCGGTCGCTGCTGAGGCGTTTCCGGTCTCACCCCTTCGTTGCTGCAAGCGCGTGCCAACGAAAACCGCAGCCGCGCTTGCGTCGCGTTTTCAATATCCAGCCTCCGATCCACTGCCGTCAGCAGCCCGCCCTCTTGATGTCTCTCCTCTTCGCGGCGAGTGTTGCGTTCAGCTGCGCCTCGACCTCGGCGACGCGTTGCCGTGCAGCCTCGGTCATTTTCTTCGCGCTCTCCACTGCCACTCCCGTCTCCAGAAAAACCGTGCACAGCGGCGCGAACGCCTCTGCCGTGCTTCCTGCCGCGGTGTCCCCGCCGCGTGCCAGCACAATCCCAAAAGCAAAAGCTGCACAGCAAGAAAGTCTCGCATCCTTCCCTTTCTGCCCACTGCCGCGCCTTCGCTCTCCCCCCTGATCCCTTGTCTCCGCTCCCTGATCCTCACTTGTTGGCGCCCTGACCATCTTTCTCACGTCGCCCCTTTGTTGGCCGCGCGCTCAAATAAAACCTTCCCCCTGCACACGCGGCCCGAGGACCGGCGACCGCGCGGCGTGTGCCTTGCCTATTCCGAGTCCTTCCCTTACCGGGCCCTTGGCGACGCGCGCAAGGCCAGGTTGGCTTCCCCGCGCAAGACCGCGCCTGCGTTTTCTTTCTGTCGCCACTCCCATGTCCCCGCTTCCTTTCCTCTGTTCACTCTAGCCTGCTTCCTGCATTCTGGTGTCTGTCGCGTGCGTCGTCTGCCTTCCGCCGCGCGCGCTGCCGCCCGTGCGGCCCTCCGCGCCGCTGCTGCCCGCGTTGCCGCCCGCGACAATGGCTTCCGGAGGCGGCCGCGACAAAGGACGGCGTGTGCACAGCGCGTGCGCGCCCGTTAGTCTTGTGGCAGTGCCGGGCCTTCGTGTCGGTGTGCCTGTCGGGCGCGCGTGGCCGAGCGGTGCGTGCCCTGCCTCGCCGGCGCGTGCCGCCGCACTCCGCCCGTGTCAATTCCCGCCGATGGGCCGTGGGACCTCTTCGAGCCGCACGCGCGCCTGCGTCACCGCACTCATCGCCTTCCTCTATTCGGGCCGCGCTCAGCCACAGAAGCCGATAGTTGCGAGTCTGCCGTGTGCGGCTTCGCTTGCACCGCGGCGCGTGTGCGTGGCGGGCCCTGCTCCGCGGCGGGGAAACGCACAGGTGCAGCACGTCTCGGCAGCGAAGCCGCGTCCTCAACCACCCTGGCGCTGCGGCGGCGCCTCGGCATCCTGCGGTGCAGAACGCACCGTTGGAGGACGCACGGCGCACGCGGAGTCGCGCGCCCCGTGGCGCCGGCGCACCAATGCGTGACCGGGGAGGGTGGACAGCACGGACTCAGGGAGCGAGGGCGCAGCCGCACCAGTGGAACAATAACCAGCCGGCGCGCGGGAAGGAGTGGGCTGGCCAATGGCGCAGAAGAGGAGTGCAAACGGGGGTGCGCGCCGGACGAACTTACGCCCTCGCGCGCGTGTTTGTGGCCGGTCGCGGGCGAGGGGAGCGACGGGGAACGCTCACCTCGTGGGTGCGTTGCATCGAGCGGCGTGCGCACGGCTCAGGACACCCCCGCGGAATGCAACGCCCGCGCCGCTGACAGGAGAAGGAAGTGGGCGGTCATCGAAGAAGGAGGAGGGCGCCGACGGGTGCACCGCCGGAACGTGGACAACGCCAGAGAGTGAAGCAGGCACCGAGGATAGGGCAGGCACAAAATGGGAAAGCCAAACCGCAGGCAAGCCGTGATGCGAGGTGGGAACGCGGCGTGCTTTCGGCGCAGGGAGCGAGCAACGAAAGGTTGTTGGAGCCGAGGGTGAGGGGTGAGGGAACAGGTGCAGCATGGCATCGCGCGCGCGACACGCGGAAGAAGCCCAACGACAGTGCGACGCTAAAGACAAAAAAAGTGCAAGAGAAACGCATCGAGGGTGGCGTTTAGGGACGGGAGCAATGATGGGAGAAACGCGGGCGTGAAGCACGGGACAGGATGAAACGACGCTTTGACGGGAGGACCAGGGGACAACACAGGATACGCGCGTCCGACAAAGACGATCAGCGCGAAGGCGCGACACGCGGAGGACACACTGCACCAAGGTGGGGCCATGGACTGCTTGTTGAGAAAGCATTGTGACGCGGGAAATGGTGCAAGCACATAGACGGAAAAGCCGGTGGTAAGTAGCACCGGGAGAAGCGGCGGCGCACGTTGGGTGGCGAACGTACGGTCGGAGAAGAAGGAGGGCCACGGGAAGTGTGGGTATTTGTGAGACAAGGGGCCAGATGGTCCGAGAGGCGCAGGGGATTTCGGACGGGGGAAGGACCGAAACGAGCTGCTCACAGTGACGCCGCGACAGGACCCAGGCGCGGCGTGCACACGCGTAGATTGGAGGCGCGGAACTGGAAGAAAACGTGGCGCGTGTGATGCTGCGTTGGGAGCGCCGTTTCGTAAAATGGCAGCCGGGAGTAAGGGCGTTTTGCTTTGCGACAGCGAGGAAGCAACAGAAAAGACACAGCAACGACATATGCGCGGCGTGTTGGGCGGTGACTGGGAGGGAAAAACGAACGGACAATATTTGCGAAGAACAAGTAAGGGACAAAGGCGTTGGATGCAAGTGCCACTTAGGGAAAAGAAAACACCGAAATGGGAGAAGCTTGAGACTCGGGGTGACACTTCACGCGGAAACAGGCATCGTGACAATAACGCCGCTTGCGAGGACACATAGCGGATTGAAGCGTGCAGGCAAAGAAAGGGCTCCAGGGATGGCGAGTCGTTGGAGAGGCAAACACCGAAATGAAGGAGACAGGCCGCGGGTGCAGAGCAAGCGAAGACAGAGGGCATACGAAGACACACCTCGTTGCGAACGAGCGGGAGAGAGGGGAACGGAGAGCCATACGTGCAGCACCCGAATGAAAGGCGCGAGAAAACGGAACGCTGGCGCAGGCGGTAAAAGGCAACACTTGGAGACACGGAGAGGCCGGTGTGGATTAACACTGGCCGGTGAGGAAATGAAGACGGAGCTATGCAACCACACTTGGAGACGCGGGTCGCGCGAACAAACGGTGCGAAGAGGAAACGGAAGGCGGAAACGCTGGCGTAGAGAGCCGTTGTTTTCGTATGGCGACATGCATGCGAAAACCAAACACAGGGGGCAAGCGGTATGAGGCGCCGAAGTGCGACAGGCTAGCCGCGACGAAAGAGGTGTAACAACGCGTGGTGCGAGACGCGCAACTCTCGGAAAGGACACTTTGGACAAGCGGGGAGAGAGAGTGGGCAGAAAGTACATCGACAACGGTTGAGAGAAAGAAAAGGGATAATTTCGCATGGGAGCAAGGCGACGCAAAGCGGTTGGGTTGCCACGGGCGCGTGCGCCGGGAGACACCGCCAGGACGGCGGAAGGAATGGAAGGACAGACTGCGCATCCGCGAGGGCAAGACGAAGAGGACCATGGAGGAGGCCAAAACGCGGTGCGGTCACCTGTGCCGTGGTGGTTGAGACAACAATAGTTTTCGAAGAGGCGCGGAAGGAATGCGAAGGTCTTTTGTTTTGTGCGGGGGAGAGACGCTTGGGCAGCAACAGTTGAGAGGCACATTTGCGGACAGAGGGGGGAGGAACGCTTGACAGGCGTGAGGGAGGAGCCCGCCTTTTTCACTGCGAGCGCGCAAAACAGGCAACATTTTTGAAGGAATTGCTTGGCGGTGAGGAAAAGCGCAGAGCAGGCAAGGAAGCGACGGAAAGGCATCGAGCAGACGAGGCGGACACCGAAACGCAGGGCGAACTTAGAAAGGAGTTCTTGTGTGCAGTGCGTCGGTGGCGGGGAGCTGGTGCCTGCGCACGGGAACCAGTGGGTCTGCCAGCCCGAACCGAAACGACTCCGAAGGAAAGGACTGGACAACTGAGGACTGATAGTGTTTCTTGCGCACGCGAAGCTTGGCAGGAGGGGGAACTGGAGTTGCGACGGCCTTTGACAGTCTTAGAGGGGAAGATGGTCAATAGCGCCGAGCGGGAAAGGTGGAACCGCAAGATAGAAAAAGCAGCGGGAGACGATGAGAAAGGAAGGTGAAATTTAGTTGGCCTCTGAGCCAGCAGCTGGCCAATGTGTTTGAGGCATGTCACTAACGAATTTTAATATTGACTTTTGTTTTTGAAAAGCCGACTTCAAATTTTCTGGAGCGACGCAGCGCGCAAGGATGCACTTTGCTATGTGGAAACTCGATTGTGTTCTGAGGTGCCGAAAAATAGCTTAGGGGGACAAAAGTGTAAAGGGAGACGCGACGCTTAAAAGGTATCAGTGGGAAATTATTAAGTTTTTCTTAAATTATTTTTATTTTTAGTAGCCGCTGCGTCTTCTGTGCTTTGTGGGAAGCCCAGAGTGTTGAGGGAAAGGAGGGACATGGAGACACAAACAGCGAACTTGCTTCGAGGCAAAATGAAGGGCTACTTGCTTCAAAAATTTCTGATGGAAAAAAAGACATTTTTGAGCAAAAGAAATCGAAGAAAAAATAAAATCAGCGAGAGAAGCATCTTCTAAAATAGACAATTTTTTTGAAATTATTTTAGAAGATGATGTTTAGTAAATAATTGCTTAATTTTACATCGCAATTTTTGTTAATTTTAAACGATTATTTTATTATTTTTAATATTAATTTTTTTGGCTTATTATTATTTATAGCATCTTACAATTAAATTTTAAGAATGCAATAAAAAATAAAAAAAGGCGAAAATAAAAAAAAGTAAAGAGAAAAAAAATAAGTTAAGAGGAAAAAAAATAAGAAAAAAATATCAGTGAAAATATATTATTAATTTTAATTTTATTTTTATATTTTTTATATTTTTTATAATTCCTTTTGTATTTTTCGTATTTTTTAAAATTTTTAAAAATTAAAAAATTTAAAAGAATTTTAAAAAATATTGTAAAATATTTTAAATAATATAAAAGTAAGCGAACAAAACGATTTATTTAAAAAAGTAAAGGATGAATTAAAGGGTAAACTAATTTTCTTTTTTTATGTTTTTAATTTTGTTTTCTTTTAATTTTTTTTTTTTATTTTTTAAAAAATTTGCAATTATTTTTTTTTTTTTTTTTGTGTTACGAAAGATTTATAATTTAACTAAAAAAAAGGACAGAAAGATTCGGCTTGAAAAATTTTTCGGTTATAAATTTTTGCCTTGACTCCTACTCGTATTATTTTTTAAGTTTTCCTTGTGACTTTTTTCTTTTGACTTTTTTTTGTTTTCTTTGGCAAGAAGTGGTTTTGCGTTTTGGAAAAAATGAAATAGTTCAATGTCTCTTCCTTTTTTGTTGTTGGGACTGCATCCAGTTACCGGTAAATTTTTTAACGCGCGACCTCCGCAGAATTTTGAATGTTCGTTGTTTGTCGCCGGGCCTCTCAAGCTACACAAAGTTTTCTGCTGCGCCGCACTGTGTTCCATTTTGTTGTGTTGATGCTTTGTTTCTTGTGTTCACTTTTCTGCTCACCTTTTTTCTTTTTCTTTTCTCTTGTTTTCTATTTTCTTTTTCTCTCTTTTTCCTTATTTTTGTGCGTGAATTTATTTTTTCGACGACCTCTTTTTTATCTTTAACACCTCCTAGCTGTAAAACTGTTTTCTTTTTTTTCATTGCCTCTGCGTCGCCTGCGTTTTTTCCTTTTTTCTCTTAATTTTATTCCCTCATCTTTTTGTTGCTGTGTGTCAACTTATTCGGCAACGCGCAACCAACTTCTCTTGTTTGTTTTGGGCGGTTTTTTCTTTTTTCATTTTGTGCGCACCGACTGTCTCAAGGTTTTCTTTTGAGTGTGGCTTTGAATTTTCCTTCCGGCGTGTGGCTTTGCTTTTTTTTTTTCATGTGTGCGCGACTCACGCCGCAGGTCGGGCACTGGCGCGATCGCTGGTTTCAGGTGCTTTGTTTGTTGTTCCGCGTTGCGTTCCCGTGGCTCACAACTATGCGTTTTTCTGACTGTTTCTTGGTCGCGCCGCGCACCTTTTCCGCGTCTCCGCCACAAGTGTCTTTTTATCATTTTTACTTCTTTTCTGTGCGCTCTGTTTCCCACGTGGCAATTGTTCTAGAGTTCTGCTCGCGTGCCTTTTCCTCCGCACCTGCTCTTGCCGGGTTCACTCGGACGCGTCTCGCTCTACTTTTTGCGAGCCTCCTGCGCGTGGTGTTGCACCTGTGGCCTGCGACCTTGTGGCTGCCTGGCCGGCGGGCTTCCTCGCTTTCCACCTTGCCAAGTGTCTAACTGGTTGTTGCTCGCGTCTCTCATGCTGCGGCCCTTCTGCCTACAGTTTTTTCGCAAGCCGTGCCTTGCTGCCGCCCGGTCTCCCTAGCGAGCCGAGTCTGCGTCAGGCGCGTCACTGTTTGTTTTGCTGTTTTTTGCCCTTCGGCGCGGTGTGTGTTGCGGTTTTCTGTTTCCTGTTGCCCTGTGGTTTTCCCGGTTTGTTTTTCCGGTTTGTTTTTCTGCGTGTGACCTCTGCCCCTTTTGTTTTGCCTTTGTTGGCGTGCAATGTCGTCTTTTCGTCGCTGTCGCTCTTGCCTTTGTTTCTCATGCGCCGGTGTGTGCGCCATATTTCTTCGCGCACCCTGTCTTCTTTTGCCACTGTGCCATCCCGCGTCTCGTTTCACTTTGTCCGGGTGCCTGCCGTGTGCCTCTTTTTTTTCGGCGCGGCCTTCCAAAACACTGTCCTTCGTAGTCGTGCTTCTAATCTTCTTTTGGTTACTTCTTTGCCACCCTGTTCGCCTGTCGTCGCGCACCCTGTGTGCTCCGTTTCCCCTACCGTGTCTTGCGCTTTTGTCTCTCCGCTCACCGGCTCCGACCCGCTGTTGCTGCAGGCGCCGTTCTCACTTGTGCCTTGCTTGCCATGTCGCCAGCCAAGCGGTGTCGCAGTTGTCTTTCCTTGTTTGTTTCTGTCGGTCGTTTGCGCGCAACTTCTGCCTTGCGCAATGCGGTGCCTTGCGTGGCGTCGCATGGCTCCACGGAAATTCGCGGCCATTCCTTGCGCGGCTGCTGTCCTTCCACCGGTCCCGTCGAAGCAAGCGGGCCTTGAGGCGTGCGGTTTTTGCTGCCAACCATTGCGTCCTCGTGCGTGTGTTTCTGTTTGCGTGTGTTGCTGTGTGCGGCATTCTGTGTTGTCTTTCGTCCCGACCCTTCCGCGCAACCTGTCCCGCGAAGCGTTTCTCAGCAAGTGTGCCCAAAGTCGCCATCGGCAATTCGCTGGTTCCGTGCCTTCGCTGCGCAGCGTTGCGGCGAGTGAGGTGCCTGCGTGTCCTTCGAACACGATCCTTTCTTTCCTTGCTGTTTTCTTCCCTGTGTCTATTTCTTGTGTGTGCATTGCCGCGGCTCGCGGCTTGCCTGTGTTTGTCTTTGGATGGATTGTCTTTCCTTTGCTGTCGCGTTGGTTGACCTGTTTCCGCGACCCTGGCTGCGCATCGTTTCGCCGTGTCCGCAACGCAGCCATGTGTGTTCGCGTCCCTGTGTTCCCGTGCGAGGGTGTGCCGCGCAGTGTGGGACCGCTGCGTCCCCGTTGGCCCTTCTCCCCGCTTTTCTGTGTCGTTGGCTGTTGTTGTGCTCGGCGCCTCGCCACTTCCTTGTCTGTCGCTTTGCTGTCGGACGTTCCCCTCTTGCGTTTGCGTTTGTTTGTTTTTGTCTGCGTTCCTGTCTCGTGTGCTGTGCTGTGTTCGTCGCGTCGCGTTTTGTCGTGTCGTTGCGTGCGTGCGTGTTTTCACCGCGCGTATGTCTTGTAGCGGTGTGTTTCGGGCTTCTCACTTCCCTTTCGGCTGGTGTCTTCAGGCCCTGCGCGCTATTTGCTTCTTCGCTTCCACGCTTTTTTATCTTTTTCCGTCTGTGCTGTCATCCGCCCTCAGCGCGTCTGGCTGCACCGCGACCCTTTCCTCTTCATGCCTGTCCTGCTCCTTTTTATTTGCGTGACCACCTTTTTCTGCGGCGGTTCGGTGTTTCTTTTCCGGCTGCAGTGTGCTTTTGTTGCTGGTGGTGTGTGCCCTCTTCTTTTTCTGTTTTCTCTTTCGTCTGGTCTTTCCGTGCTGTTTGCTTGTTGGCGTGTCTGGTTTTTGTCCTTCTGCGCCACGCTCTTTCTGTGTGCTAGCGTGCTTCCCATGTCTTGTCCTCCTTTGCTTTTGTTTTCTGTTTTCAGTATCCTTCCTGCGCCGCACGCCTTGCTCCGTGCTGCGTGTGTGGGTTTCGCTGCGCTTGCCTCTTTCGCTTGCTGTGTCGTGGCGTCTTGTGCTTCTCTTCTGCCTTTTGTGTCATTTCGCTTAACTTGTCTTTGCGTCCTCTGTGCGCCCAACGTCGTGTCCATGCCTGTGTGCCTCGTCTCCTTTCTCCGCGCGCTTGTCCGCGTGCGGGCGTCTGCTGACTGCGCTTTCTTTTGTATTGTGTCCAAGTGACGGCCTTTGTGTTTGTGGCCTTTCCCGCCTTTCGTTCGCTGGTTTCGTCTCTGTGCTATTTGCTCTTCGGCAATCGCCTGCCACGTCGCGATTGTCCCCCTTGTCGCATTTTGTGCTTTCCTAGCGCTTTTTCTTTTTGCGTGGCGGCTTCATCTCCTTTTTTGATGTGGCAACTTTTTCTGCGGTGTGCGTGCGCCCCACCTCTTTTTACGTCCTTCGTGCGTGTGTGTTCTGTTTTTGTGGCGTGCGGAGTTCATCCCCGCACGGCTGCCAGCAAGGTCGCCGCCAAAGCGCACGGCGAATTTCTTTCCGTGCAGTGTTTGTTTCTTCGACGAGGCACTGTGCCGCGTCCTGTGACCATTTTCCGCCCGTTTGCATGCAGGCCTCCTTTGTTGGCGCGGTGCTTTGCTGTGGTGTTGCTTGCTGCGTGCTAGGTGTCGCGCTTTTTTTCGTGCTCCGGTTGTCTTGTGTCTGTGCGCTTGTTGCTGGGTGGCTGGTTTCCCTTGCCTTTTCTGTGCCTTGTGCGAGCGCCTGAGCGAGTCGCCTCGCTGTGTGCGCTGCGTGCTGTGTTTGCGTGAGCATGTCTGCGGCGTGTGCTGCGCTGTCGGCTGCGGCTGTTGCGTCGCTTGCCCATTGCGGCAGTGTGAGTTCTGTCTCTTCGCTGTAGCATAGGCATGCGCCCTGGCCGTCTGTGCCGATGTTGCCGTCGCACGTGGCGAGGCCAGTTTTCCTATGCACCCGAATTTGCGCCGTCGCTAGTGGTGTACATTTTTTTCGCGAGGGCGCGTATTGCTTCGTGGACGGATGCTGCGGCTTTCCTCGCTCGCGTTAACGCCTCCAGCGCGCCTTTCTCAGGATTTCCGGTGACGCTGATCGTCGCGAGCGGGGTGATGCTTGGCTGGCTCTTTTCGCAGAGTGTTTTCGTGATCTCCCAGTTCGTTTTTAGCGCTCCCTGTGCGGTCCCCGCGTTGCTTCCTTCAATGCATGTGCTGAGTGCTTGAGGACTGTCCATGCTTTTCGCTTCACTGCTGCCGCTGCCGCTTTGACCACGTTGTCGGTAACGCAGCCGCAGTCAGTGCCGCTGCTGCTGCTGGCGCTGCAGTCGTTCGTGGCCGTGCCGGTCGTGTGCAGGTTGTTGCACAGCCGTACCATGTCGCTTGCCAGGCTTTTACCGGCCTTGCCGTGTTCAAACCCTTGTTGTTAGTTTCACCTTGGCCACAATTGTAAAAATCGCTGTTGCCACGTCGTCGTCGGTTGCGTCCGCGCCCGCTTTCGCAGTCACTCCCAGTGCCGCGGCCCTGCTTTCCCGTGCCTTTTTTTCCAGTGCTGCCACGTCGTCCGCGTGAAGCTGTGCTTCGCAGGCTGCCTGCAAAGCGGCGGTCGCTGCTGAGGCGTTCTCCGGTCTCACCCCTTCGTTGCTGCAAGCGCGTGCCAACGAAAACTGCAGCCGCGCTTTCGTCGCGTTTTCAATATCCAGCCTCCGAGCCACTGCCGTCAGCAGCCCGCCCTCTTGATGTCTCTCCTCTTCCGCGGCGAGTGTTGCGTTCAGCTGCGCCTCGACCTCGGCGACGCGTTGCCGTGCAGCCTCGGTCATTTTCTTCGCGCTCTTCACTGCCACTCCCGTCTCCAGAAAAACCGTGCACAGCGGCGCGAACGCCTCTGCCGTGCTTCCTGCCGCGGTGTCCCCGCCGCGTGCCAGCACAATTCCCAAAAGCAAAAGCTGCACAGCAAGAAAGTCTCGCATCCTTCCCTTTCTGCCCACTGCCGCGCCTTTGCTCTCCCCCCTGATCCCTTGTCTCCGCTCCCTGATCCTCACTTGTTAGCGCCCTGACCATCTTTCTCACGTCCGCCCCTTTGTTGGCCGCGCGCTCAAATAAAACCTTCCCCCTGCACACGCGGCCCGAGGACCGGCGACCGCGCGGCGTGTGCCTTGCCTATTCCGAGTCCTTCCCTTACCGGGCCCTTGGCGACGCGCGCAAGGCCAGGTTGGCTTCCCCGCGCAAGACCGCGCCTGCGTTTTCTTTCTGTCGCCACTCCCATGTCCCCGCTTCCTTTCCTCTGTTCACTCTAGCCTGCTTCCTGCATTCTGGTGTCTGTCGCGTGCGTCGTCTGCCTTCCGCCGCGCCGCTGCTGCCCGTGCGGCCCTCCGCGCCGCTGCTGCCCGCGTTGCCGCCCGCGACAATGGCTTCCGGAGGCGGCCGCGACAAAGGACGGCGTGTGCACAGCGCGTGCGCGCCCGTTAGTCTTGTGGCAGTGCCGGGCCTTCGTGTCGGTGTGCCTGTCGGGCGCGCGTGGCCGAGCGGTGCGTGCCCTGCCTCGCCGGCGCGTGCCGCCGCACTCCGCCCGTGTCAATTCCCGCCGATGGGCCGTGGGACCGCTTCGAGCCGCACGCGCGCCTGCGTCACCGCACTCATCGCCTTCCTCTATTCGGGCCGCGCTCAGCCACAGAAGCCGATAGTTGCGAGTCTGCCGTGTGCGGCTTCGCTTGCACCGCGGCGCGTGTGCGGGCCACTGCTCCGCGGCGGGGAAACGACACAGGTGCAGCACGTCTCGGCAGCGAAGCCGCGTCCTCAACCACCCTGGCGCTGCGGCGGCGCCTCGGCATCCTGCGGTGCAGAACGCACCGTTGGAGGACGCACGGCGCACGCGGAGTCGCGCGCCCCGTGGCGCCGGCGCACCAATGCGTGACCGGGGAGGGTGGACAGCACGGACTCAGGGAGCGAGGGCGCAGCCGCACCAGTGGAACAATAACCAGCCGGCGCGCGGGAAGGAGTGGGCTGGCCAATGGCGCAGAAGAGGAGTGCAAACGGGGGTGCGCGCCGGACGAACTTACGCCCTCGCGCGCGTGTTTGTGGCCGGTCGCGGGCGAGGGGGAGCGACGGGGAACGCTCACCTCGTGGCGTGCGTTGCATCGAGCGGCGTGCGCACGGCTCAGGACACCCCCGCGGAATGCAACGCCCGCGCCGCTGACAGGAGAAGGCAGTGGGCGGACATTCGAAGCAGGAGGAGGGCCGCCGACGGGTGCACCGCCGGAACGTGGACAACGCCAGAGAGTGAAGCAGGCACCGAGGATAGGGCAGGCACAAAATGGGAAAGCCAAACCGCAGGCAAGCCGTGATGCGAGGTGGGAACGCGGCGTGCTTTCGGCGCAGGGAGCGAGCAACGAAAGGTTGTTGGAGCCGAGGGGTGAGGGGTGAGGGAACAGGTGCAGCATGGCATCGCGCGCGCGACACGCGGAAGAAGCCCAACGACAGTGCGACGCTAAAGACAAAAAAAGTGCAAGAGAAACGCATCGAGGGTGGCGTTTAGGGACGGGGAGCAATGATGGGAGAAACGCGGGCGTGAAGCACGGGACAGGATGAAGCGACGCTTTGACGGAGGACCAGGGGACAACACAGGATACGCGCGTCCGACAAAGACGATCAGCGCGAAGGCGCGACACGCGGGAGGGCACACTGCACCAAGGTGGGGCCATGGACTGCTTGTTGAGAAAGCATTGTGACGCGGGAAATGGTGCAAGCACATAGACGGAAAAGCCGGTGGTACGTAGCACCAGGAGAAGCGGCGGCGCACGTTGGGTGGCGAACGTACGGTCGGAGAAGAAGGAGGGCCACGGGAAGTGTGGGTATTTGTGAGACAAGGGGCCAGATGGTCCGAGAGGCGCAGGGGGATTTCGGACGGGGGAAGGACCGAAACGAGCTGCTCACAGTGACGCCGCGACAGGACCCAGGCGCGGCGTGCACACGCGTAGATTGGAGGCGCGGAACTGGAAGAAAACGTGGCGCGTGTGATGCTGCGTTGGGAGCGCCGTTTCGTAAAATGGCAGCCGGGAGTAAGGGCGTTTTGCTTTGCGACAGCGAGGAAGCACAGAAAAAGACACAGCAACGACATATGCGGCGGGCGTGTTGGGCGGTGACTGGAGGGAAAAACGAACGGACAATATTTGCGAAGAACAAGTAAGGGACAAAAGCGTTGGATGCAAGTGCCACTTAGGGAAAAGAAAACACCGAAATGGGAGAAGCTTGAGACTCGGGGTGACACTTCACGCGGAAACAGGCATCGTGACAATAACGCCGCTTGCGAGGACACATAGCGGATTGAAGCGTGCAGGCAAAGAAAGGGCTCCAGGGATGGCGAGTCGTTGGAGAGGCAAACACCGAAATGAAGGAGACAGGCCGCGGGTGCAGAGCAAGCGAAGACAGAGGGCATACGAAGACACACCTCGTTTGCGAACGAGCGGGAGAGAGGGGAACGGAGAGCCATACGTGCAGCACCGAATGAAAGGCGCGAGAAAACGGAACGCTGGCGCAGGCGGTAAAAGGCAACACTTGGAGACACGGAGAGGCCGGTGTGGATTAACACTGGCCGGTGAGGAAATGAAGACGGAGCTATGCAACCACACTTGGAGACGCGGGTCGCGCGAACAAACGGTGCGAAGAGGAAATGGAATGCGGAAACGCTGGCGTAGAGAGCCGTTGTTTTCGTATGGCGACATGCATGCGAAAAACCAAACACAGGGGGCAAGCGGTATGAGGCGCCGAAGTGCGACAGGCTAGCCGCGACGAAAGAGGTGTAACAACGCGTGGTGCGAGACGCGCAACTCTCGGAAAGGACACTTTGGACAAGCGGGGAGAGAGAGTGGGCAGAAATACATCGACAACGGTTGAGAGAAAGAAAAGGGATAATTTCGCATGGGAGCAAGGCGACGCAAAGCGGTTGGGTTGCCACGGGCGCGTGCGCCGGGAAGCACCACCAGGACGGCGGAAGGAATGGAAGGACAGACTGCGCATCCGCGAGGGCAAGACGAAGAGGACCATGGAGGAGGCCAAAACGCGGTGCGGTCACCTGTGCCGTGGTGGTGACAACAATAGTTTTCGAAGAGGCGCGGAAGGAATGCGAAGGTCTTTTGTTTTGTGCGGGGGAGAGACGCTTGGGCAGCAGGAGTTGAGAGGCACATTTGCGGACAGAGGGGGGAGGAACGCTTGACAGGCGTGAGGGAGGAGCCCGGCCTTTTTCACTGCGAGCGCGCAAAACAGGCAACATTTTTTGAAGGAATTTGCTTGGCGGTGAGGAAAAGCGCAGAGCAGGCAAGGAAGCGACGGAAAGGCATCGAGCAGACGAGGCGGACACCGAAACGCAGGGCGAACTTAGAAAAGGAGTTCTTGTGTGCAGTGCGTCGGTGGCGGGGAGCTGGTGCCTGCGCACGGGAACCAGTGGGTCTGCCAGCCCGAACCGAAACGACTCCGAAGGAAAGGACTGGACAACTGAGGACTGATAGTGTTTCTTGCGCACGCGAAGCTTGGCAGGAGGGGGAACTGGAGTTGCGACGGCCTTTGACAGTCTTAGAGGGGAAGATGGTCAATAGCGCCGAGCGGGAAAGGTGGAACCGCAAGATAGAAAAAAGCAGCGGGAACGATGAGAAAGGAAGGTGAAATTTAGTTGGCCTCTGAGCCAGCAGCTGGCCAATGTGTTTGAGGCATGTCACTAACGAATTTTAATATTGACTTTTGTTTTTGAAAAGCCGACTTCAAATTTTCGGAGCGACGCAGCGCGCAAGGATGCACTTTGCTATGTGGAAACTCGATTGTGTTCTGAGGTGCCGAAAAATAGCTTAGGGGGGACAAAAGTGTAAAGGGAGACGCGACGCTTAAAAGGTATCAGTGCGAAATTATTAAGTTTTTCTTAAATTATTTTTATTTTTAGTAGCCGCTGCGTCTTCTGTGCTTTGTGGGAAGCCCAGAGTGTTGAGGGAAAGGAGGGACATGGAGACACAAACAGCGAACTTGCTTCGAGGCAAAATGAAGGGCTACTTGCTTCAAAAATTTCTGATGGAAAAAAAGACATTTTTGAAGCAAAAGAAATCGAAGAAAAATAAAATCAGCGAGAGAAGCTTCTTCTAAAATAGACTCTTTTTTTTGAAATTATTTTAGAAGATGATGTTTAGTAAATAATTGCTTAATTTTACATCGCAAGTTTTTGTTAATTTTAAACGATTATTTTATTATTTTTAATATTAATTTGGCTTATTATTATTTATAGCATCTTACAATTAAATTTTAAGAATGCAATAAAAAATAAAAAAAGGCGAAATTAAAAAAAAAAAGTAAAGAAAAAAAAATAAGTTAAGAGGAAAAAAAATAAGAAAAAAATATCAGTGAAAATATAATATATTTTAATTTTAATTTTATTTTTATATTTTTTATATTTTTTATATTTCCTTTTGTATTTTCGTATTTTTTTAAATTTTTAAAAATTAAAAAATTTAAAAGAATTTTAAAAATATTGTAAAATATTTTAAATAATATAAAAGTAAGCGAACAAAACGATTTATTTAAAAAATTAAAGGATGAATTAAAGGGTAAACTAATTTTCTTTTTTATGTTTTAATTCTGTTTTCTTTTTAATTTTATTTTTTTATTTTTTAAAAATTTTGCATTATTAT